>JASCZW010000932.1:95000-261109 GCA_034211315.2 Aedes japonicus
GTGTTCCATTGTTGTTTAAAAATTCGAGAAAGAGAAACATGAAAAATCTCTCCACTTTCGCCTTAAGAGCGGTTTGTTGTATGATTGAAGAAAAATCCAAATCTACTCAATAAAGATATTTTCAGCAAAATAATAATAAAATAAAAATAATGCACCTCTTGTTCAGTTCTGGATGTTTCTTCCATCATGCAACAAACCGCTTTTAATTATAATTTCATTTGAATTTTTTAGAAGTATTTTAAAATGTTCGTCCTATACTTGAGAGCTGTCAGATTTATCACCACTCTGTGTCTGCTTATTTTTTCAACCAGGATTCGTCAATTTCGTTCGTTAGAGCATCTCCAGGAGAGTTGTAGTTCTAGATTCATTTCATATGTCAGTTATAAATTTTTCTCTTGGGGAAATATATAACAAACATACCCTCTCTTCAGCAGCAGTTCCAAATATTGTTCTAAACCTAAAGACTTGAATGTGTGTGAATAATTGACGATAAATATATTTTTAATTGCCACGAAATAGGAAAAGACATTCAAAATGACTGACGAATGGTACTAATTTATCACCAGTGAATTTGATTTGAATGTCACTTGGTTTGAAACATAGAATATGTTTAAAATAAAGCAGGTTTATGTTTGCGGCCAGAATAAACTAAGTTTATGTTTAAGTTTACCTGGAATATGTGTGTTATCACGGTATTTTTTTTTGCGTGTAAAATCTGTAAATCCACTTAACTGAAAAAATAAATAAAATCAAACGTTTTGTTTCGGTAAATTATACCGATACTCTAGGTTTTGCTACCAAAACCTAATTTTCGGTAAAATGAAAACCTTATTTTCGGTAATCTTATCTTAGCGTGTAGACACTATCACAATGACAAAAAAAATATAACTTGGATGAAACGCGTTTCAAATTTGAACAAAAATAGAACAACGTAGTATTCCAGTTTTAAATTTTAATATGAAACTGTTCGAAATTATCCAATTAGACCGCCTTGCTGAAGTTGCATGTGTTATAAATCCAGTTCTATTTTGTAACGACCATACACTCCTGGAGATGCCCTTAGTTCTTTGTGATACACTTCGGGACGCGGCGTTTAATGAATGCTATGTTCAGCCGTGACGTGGTAGTTGATTTACAACAGCACAAGAGAAAACTTCAACCAAACTCTTTAGTTAGGCTTTGTGCACAAATTACGTAACGCAAAAAACCGGGTATTTGGACCCCCTCCCTCCCCTATGTAACAATAAGTAACGCGTGACCAGACTCCCCCCTTTAATTACGTAACGCTCACGCCGCCCCCCCCCATTTCTCAATTTTGGTAAAATCATCATAAAAACTGTTATTGTTGTTGTTTTTATGTATAATTCTAATATACTTGAAATTAGTAAAGATTGCAATCATTATTCAATTAATTTCATTTAAGTATCTTAAAGCTAATATAAAGATTATGAAAAACATTGCCCTCATTGTACTGCATTTGTTCAGGTTAATGAATGTTCTTAAAACTGTTACAAATATTAGTTCAACAAGTTTATTCAAATGTTCTAAAGTTCTAACAGAAAATCATTATTGATTCAACAAAATAATTTGGTAAAATCAACAATCAGCAAAAATTTCAACAAAATTTCTTATTATTTCAATGGTTCTAATATAAAAAAACAACCGGTTTGGTCGAATCAATGCAAAAGTGCATTGTTTCCAAAAAGCTATTTTTTTATTCAACAATAAATCCTTTTTGTTTTCAATAGGAACGTCCTTTGCACGCTTTTAGAAACAAAACAAAATTGTTGTTGGTTCAAAAATAAATAAATATTATGGGTTAGCCGTAAGTCAACAATTAAATTTGTTAAATCTATACAGAACAATATATTTCGCAGCGTGTAGATGTCCGATTTATGGAAAATTACGTCAATTTGTGATGCAAATCGTCATAAGATACCTTTCGTTTAGTAAATCACATTTAAATAGTGCACTGAAAATTAATTTTCGTTATGTTACGATCGAAAGAAGGACTAACAAATCTATTCGTTGTTTTCTGCAACGAAACTGATTTGTACTTTCTACGAAGCTGCCTTTCGTATCAGAAGCCACACGCGCAACTGTCAGCACAACACAAAGCATTTGTTGACACAAAAAGAACATTCGTTCATTCTACTAAAACAATACAAATAGCTACGGGTAATTTGTTACCAATAAAAATAAACGGCTCCTGGTGGGCATGAACGACTGACAGTTCTACTGTATCGGCTCAAAAAATATTTAAAAAAAAAAGGCAACCACGAGGAGTTATTCTGCTCTTCACGAAATTAATTTTGTGCATTGTACAAAAAAGGTGTAATGATAGCGTTTTGTTAGAAGAATGTTTCATATAATTTACGAGACATTTGTTCTATGTGCATAATCCATGTTTACGAAACGAGTGAAAGCTAATATACGAAAATTAATTTTCAGTGTGCGTCTCCATGTATCGAAGAATTTGGCCGGAAATCAAAAGATAGACTTGATCAATTTTTCTTAAAATTTTAGATGCACCACTTGGCCATAAATGTGTTTCTATTATGGCCACTCCCATAAGAAATACATGCAGTTGGCCATGAAAGGAACCAAAATTTAAAACTATGGCGATAATTGGTGCAGTGTACCAGTTATGGCAAACGTCATTAATAAAACAAAAATAAAGTTTTGGCTCAGTTTAGAAATTTTTCTTCAAAATATAGATTGAAACCTTTCATTTGACGTATTTCTCAGAATTTTTAAACGTTCTCAACTAGTATAAATTACCCCTTTCTACTTGATGTAGAAGAAGATGTTCGCTCATCACCATGAGGCACCAAGTGTGGACAGTAATGTTTGCTAGAATGGAACATATGAAGAGAAAGTGTTGAATTTCCCGTCAGTGTACGGTAGGTTGGAAATAGAATAGAAGTATTGAAAATTGAGCGAAAGGGCATGGGGAAAGTAGTACTCGAACCAATGACGTTACTAACATCCCACTGCGGGGTAGATCAAAGCACGGATGAATCTGCCACCTCAACAGGCTTTTCTACTTGCTTCTTGTTACTTTGCTTGGCACACAGAAAATTTAATTGATGCAAATTTGTATTCACTTTTCATTTTTTTTTTTTCAAATTTGTCATTTTGTTACGTAACGATTTTAAAACCCCTCCCCCCATACGTCACAATAAGTAACGGTTGCTCAACCCCTCCCCCCTTCATGCGTTACGTAATTTGTGCACAAAGCCTTAGTAAGCTGGTCGTCCTGAAAAGGACGGATTTAATTAACTCGGGAAAAATAGTGCGATTTCCCTTGGGCTTTCTTCCTTCGTTCAGCTCCTCATCGTTGTGGCTGGCCATCTGCAGGTGATGTGGGATGATTCTGGTCATTTTGTTTCCACTGGCAGCGTTTTCTACAGACGTGCTTCGCAAACATGTCTGTCGCATACGGATGCACAGCGTGAACTGATTGGTTGGTCGTTCCCACTCCCACATGTTTCGCAATTGCTGGCACGGTTAATGCGGCAGTATGATCCAATCAGAGAGTAGCGCAAATATGATGTCATTTTCGACCAATAGCTTTGTGCGTTCAGAAATTTTTGTGGGACAGGCCACAATTGAAAATCAGATACCGGCAACAAAGCAAAGTTATTTTGAAGAAAAAGAAGACATTTGTTACCCGTTTCCTATGACCTTGCTAGGGAAAACACATTTTTCAACCTGTTGATGTGCAAATTTGTATGGGAGCAAAAGAAGGTCATTTTCAAATGAAAAATTGGACTACTTATAGTAATTGAACTTCTTTCAAATTTCAATGCGAAAAATTGTGAGTCTTTTTGATCAAATGGTGTATGAATGAAGTCATTCTGTTTAGTCGAACGAGAGTTATAAGCGTTCAAACACCTTTTCACTTTTGCGTAACGCTCTCATTTTTCAAAATTTTGATACGGCACCCGATATAGAAAAGAGAAACGTAGTCCTACGTTAAAACGTGACAGCTCACCAAAACTCAACCTTTCGTGGGCAGAGCTTGCTGTGATCTCCGAGCAATATTGATTTTCGATATGCGTAAAAAGTACATATCTATTATGTTCTCAAAAGGTAAAAAGTATGCATTGTACACTTTTCAAAAGGAGTAAAAACTATGCACATTTCAACGTATATTCTGTTTACGTAAAAAGGGAGTAAAAATAATACACTCCTTCTTGGCGTAGTCTCAGTTTCCCTCGAAATAGCATTCTTCATAGTCATAATAGCGTAAAATGAGATTATCGTGTAGCCAATATGTACAGTTTTAGTAACAAGACACATAAGTAAATATCATTGTAACAAACGTCTTCTTCTTCTTTAGCATTTCAAGCTTATTGCTTTCACAATTAGCTTATTGCTTGCTCTCAACTTAGTGTTCTAGATGCACTTCCACAGTTATTAATTGAGAGCTTTCGATGCCAGGTACCATTTTTGCATTCGTATGGTTGTGTGGCAAGTACAATCATACGCTATGCCCAGGGAGTCGAGAATTTTTTCCTTAACGAAAAATTCCTAGACCAGACCGGGAATCGAACCCAGCCACCTCCAGCATGGTGTTGCTTTGTAGCTCCGCCTTTACTGACTGAGCTAAGTGAGGACCCAACAAACGTATCACTGTTAATTGACGACAAAAAAATGCATTTGAGGGATCAAATTACAATATTATACATTTATTTTCACTATCGGTTAAAGTTGTCTTATATAGATAGAAAACATAATTTCTATTCAATAGATGTCGTGTATTGAAAATTGGTCTAGGGGACCGCAGTGCAGCGCATGTCGATGAACACATCGGTCCGAAAAAACAACCAACTATATGTAGCGTAGACTTCCAGCTGAACGAAGCTCGTCCCGGTAGCGCCATCGGTCAAATCCGCTCGAAATCCAACCCATCTATCGTTGTCCGACTCCAATTTGATATAGTTAATATTAACACCCATTGGCTGAAAAACGAATTCGAAAAGTCAGTTGTTGGGCAGTCGATTTGAAACTGTTGAAAATTACGTGACGAAAATGAATCAGCTGCGGTGAGTGGTTTCCGTCTAGAATTTTCCTGCGGAAACAAATGACATCGTTCGGGTTGTACTTTCCAAACTCTACCACCGGTGGATATCGCTGGAAGAACCACCCTGCTGTGCCGACAGGTTGTACTGACCATCGTTCGAGCAGTAGGAGAATCAAAGCGAGGCGCGCAATATTCGTATCCATGCGTTTGCGGGTCGTGTTAACTGTAGAGCATCGATCCAGTGAGGTGTCCTTTTATAAGATCGCTGCTGACCCAAATTTCACGCACGTTCGGGACTTTCGTTTCGCGTGTGCATTTCGTTTCGGCAAAATAAGCGCCACTTACGAGCGATGAAAGGAATTTGTTTTGGTAGGTTCGGCCTTGTACTGTGACGTTTCCAGAACATGGACTGAAAATATGTCAGTGTTGTTTGATTGGTTTCGAGTGTCAAATTTTCTGATAGGAATAGAATTTGCAAAAGAAATGACACTTCGTTCAAGAGTTCACTTCTGTGCCATCTTTGTTCTTGGCTTTGTCATGCAAACATACTAAACTTCAAGTTGTTGAACCTGATTCACAACAATGTGTTGTTATCGATTATTAAAATATTCTCACGGCATTAGTTGGCCATGAACTTTAATCGATTTAATAACAAACAACGCATGAGTGCGCCTATTAATTAAACATGATACAACATACGTGCAGCGCGGCTTTTGTTTCAGTTCCATGTTAACCGGAAGATCTAGATGAAGCCAGCAACAGGTGAGAATGAACAAATCACCGTCTGGGAGAGCTTGCATCATACTCCACAACACATCAGAATTCTTACTCAATTATCAACTTCATTCCCGCATGAATTAGCTGAATGCGTGTGGCCCTCATCCCTTATATCAACGCGACCCGATGCACACCAGCATCATCGGGGGGAGCCGTCTGCCCGGTTTTGTCATTTACATTCTCAGCTGTAAATGATTCGTCAATTAGTACATTTTAACCCTCTCCCTCTTAAGTGGGAGCTAATGAAGATCTTATGCACAATTGTGCGCAATTTTGAGGCACCACTTATTATCAACCCGAGGGGCCGCTCGATACCTTCCGATCGGAGAATACCAATCCTCAGAAAGCCGGCATCAGTGGACCTCACTTCGTCGAGAATCGCTTATCGCTCTAGACTTAAAGATCGTAATTGATCACAGATGATCTAGTGTATTGCTAGTTGCGTGCCTGGAATAGTTTACATAACAAAATATTTCAAATTATGACGAATCAGTCTGTGTTTTCCGTTTCGCGACCGGAGTGCAGTAACTCGGGCGTCGTTGCCATCGATCGTAGAAGACGACATCAGACTCCCGGTCGATCGAGACGTACGAGCACGATGGTGGTGATCAAACTGTAAGTTGAGCAAATAATTTTCAAAAGAAAAGTCACCCCTCAACAAACATTTTATTCACCAGCTCAACTCTACTCCTGCTGGGTCTTGCCGCACTCACCAGCGCCCGATACCAGCGGTACATCTGCCAGGTGATCGAAGACGATTGGTGTACCCTGCAGACAATCTACATAACTACCAGAACGGACCTGCGGGGTCTGAGATTTCCGGATGATCAATATGAAAAGATTCGGATCGGGCAGTACTATGATTTCGCCAACACTGACAGTGTGATAAGTATCTACTCGGCAGAATTGTTCCGGAGGATGAGTCGTGTCCGGTATCTCCAGATGAATGCCGTTAGAATGCAGGGCCTGGACATGCCTGATACGGTGCTGGAGTTGGATGTATCGAACAATTGGATCTCCCGGATCTACATCGATCCGGACAAGAGTTACAGTTTGCGGAAGTTGAAGATGACAAACAATCTGGTGACGAGTGTGGCAAGTTTCAAATATCTAAACCAACTGGAGGAACTGAACATGAGTGAAAATTTGGTGCACATGGTGAATTTCGAACTGTTCTCGTTCATGCCCTACATAAGAAACATTGATTTTTCGCACAACCGGCTGTTGGAAGTGCGACCGGGAGATGTGGAGCTGGTGATGTACTATTTGGAGCGATTGGACCTGGCAGGCAACCAGCTGATAGGAATGGACATGGAACGATGGACATTCCCCTCGCTTCGGATGTTGAACGTGACCGGTAATCCAATAAGGCGCCTGGATTACTTCGAGGTGCAGCGTGCCTTCCCTCGGCTGTGGAGAGTGACCTATTGATTGGGAAGTGCGAGTTAAGATAACACGAGTGACCGCGCAATTTCAAATTAGTTTACGTTCAGATTGCTAATCTGAATTCGCAGAAATGGTTCGAACGGGACTGTGTTGCATTTTTGTTTACTAAGATGTGATTTACTCCAGCAAATTTATAGTTATTTCATGTGTAAATAAAACTGAGATTCTTCTAGTGCAATAGTGGTTGTTGTTATATGTATGGGTAAATTTCCAAGAAGGTGATGATGAAGCTTTATTGATAGTTTGCAATGTTGCAAATTGAATTCAAGTACTCGACACTGAAAATGTCTGTAAGTCGCCGATGAAATAGGCCGATCTGTCAAAGGATAAGCTTGTTCTAGTGAAATTCAAAGGAATTTGCTTGCATTTCCTAGGGATAGTGTGAAGAAATGTTTCTGTTTTTAATTTTTTATCTTTCAAAGATTTGCCAAGTGAAGTGTTAGTTCCTTTTTCTTCATGTTTTCCTTGTTTTCAACTCCAAAGTTCATTAAATCATATGAATAACTTCAGTAGACATTCGTTAAAAGTAAATCCGTTATTTAATTCCAATCGAGTAATCTTGGAATATAACTCTTATCTAGTTGTATTCTTTGGTCTAAATAAGGGCTTTTTAGAAACCTCAAATAAGGGCTTTAAGAAACCTCATAAAGCCAAAACTATAACTTGGGGTTTTAGATTCGAAGTTTTTTTTAATTCGCAACGCTGATTTTAAAATATATAACAAATTATATTCACTTTGTCAATTGCGATGATATGTGCTTATTAAGATATTGGACATAAATGGATCGCTCTCGTCGAAATCATTTGTTTATGTTTTCATTGAGTATCTTATTACCAAATGGTGTTTAAAAGGATAATCGAAATAAGAGTTATTTCAAAGCTATTTTACTCCATGCGCCAACACCGCTTTTGGAATAAGAAAAGTCAACTTACTATTCCAGCGTTAGGCTGCAAAGTAACGGAAAATATAGCAAGAAATTACTGAAGTAACCCGAAGATCGGCATTACTAGACAAAACTCACTTTCATACACTCAAAAAAATCAACACGTTGTTTTCACGTGAAATTTCACGAAACTTCCACCTGAACACGTAACCAAATTTTCTTCAGTCAAATCAGGTAAACATTACGTGCCAGTGAATTGTACTTGAATGTGAACTTACGTGGACATCACGTAGCTCTTACGTGAATTCCACATGGTTATTACTGGTTTTGGCAGTGGAAGAAAATTACGTGCGTTTCACGTGGATGTAACGTGTCGATTTTTTTGAGTGTATTCTAACCAGTTCAAACAAAGTTACACACTTAGAAATTATGAATTTTACAGGAGACGAAATTCATGTTTCTAAAAAGACGGGGAACGTATAGAAAGATTTCGTGTTATATTATGTCTCCTGAAACTGACACATACGCATTTCGACGAAAGGATGTGTTCGATTGAATTTATTTTCTCATCTCCTTCAACACATTCTTATGCGCTAAACGACGCTTGTATGTGTCAGTCTCAGGGATAGAAATTTACATGAGATTTTTCTAGTGTGTACCTCATATTTTTTCTGTGCTTGAAAAGCTAGCAGCAGCTGAAAAGCAACTCCAATAAGTTCTCGTAGCAACTTGAAGTTCAAAATCTATAAAAGACTGGCATGTGCTAATGACGGGGCTGGGTTGCTCAGTGGTTGCCCGTTCTGCTTACTGAGCAGATGGTTGGGGGTTCAATCCCTGGCCCATCCCTTTCCCGCTTTCATTGATCGCATCACATACTATAGTGCATCCATGATCTAAAAATAACCTGCCTCACTAACACAAAAACGGTCTCTCAAACAATGATTGTCAAACTAATCATCCCTCTCCCCTCTCCGAAGGTCGTGAGGACGTGGCTGGCGCCGGTACTGATCTATAAATAGAATGAATTAGGGAACTTGTACATTGAAGATGTGAAAGCTACTCTCAAGCTCCATCTATGTGGATCTCTGTGCAATTACACTAGCTGTGTTCAGTAACGGAGTAGCAACTACAAAATGCACAGTCTTTTTTATTGTAACTTTAAGAAGACGCGCTTGTCAACAGTATGAGGCTTTTTGACGTTTAAACATCTTTCCCTTTCTGGAACATGCAAAGGAATGATGGTTTGTTTTCCTCCATAAGATTTATTCCTTCTTATTTGCACTCCTTTGATTTAAATGGCTGCGTGCGTTAAACGTCACTAAGCCTAATAGGTGTTGTAACCTTACTATTTAATCTTGCCTTGTATGCGTACTTTACCTCTATTGAACAAAACACCTTCCGACTTGTCAAATTTTCCAAAGTGCATAGTAGAAAAGGAACTCCACGAAAAGATGTAAAAACCACGAGACAAAACTCAATCAATATCTTTTTTAATAAACACGATTAAATATCTATTAACTGTTGTGTAATTGATTCTCGGCCGTCACAACAGTTCTGGCGACGAAGATGTATGGGTATAGTAAATGTGTGTTTACAGAAAAGTGATTTGAACTTCGTGAGCTACTGCGGTACCACCATCGCTGTACTCGGTGTGTTCCGTACTGTAGTGGAAAATCAGTGCCAATCGGTAGTGCTGCCTTTGGACGTCGCGGAATCCGATAAACATCCATTACTTCACAGGTAACCGATAAACAGTTCCAAAGCGTCTTTACGGCAGCCTATCGAGCCATTAAGTCACCTTAAATGCAACATAAATACCGTTTTTGGCCCAACATACAGTCCCATTGGGTTTTTCAAAATGATGACGTGGTACTACGACTAAGTGTTAGCTATTTTAATTGTACATTGCAATATTTCGAATAAATATAATTTCATTACAAATGTAATTTATCATATGATCAACTGATTTATTTCGGTCGGTGTGAGTGATTAAAAGACTATTTTACGTTTATTTGAAATGAGTTTTTTTTAAGTTCCCGTGATATTATTGTAGTTAAAAGATCATAAACATTATTAAATTTAACTCTTAAAACTGTGGTGGCCCTGTAAACGGCCTTTTTTGGTTTATTGTGGTGGCCGGTGTTGATGTTGGAGAAGGATTTGTGATGTTGAGTGTCCAGATCAGAACCATAATATCTTACTATTTCAATATCATCGGTGCCTGTAAAATAAAATATTCAACACACCACTGCTTAAAATTGACATAGTTTAAATAGGAAAGTTGAACAAGCTCTTGATAAAAATTGCATCTGATATCCTACCTCGAGTTGAAGACCCTTCTCTAGCATCCCAGCCAGTAGATGATGACGAATCACCTTTGGCCGCTTTAATTTTAGTCCGATAACACTCAGCTCACTTAGCGGCCGACTTCGGTTGCTTTAAAGAAACTTTCGCATGTTGATCCATTATGCGTTTGTATAATGTGACGCCATTGTACAATTCTCAATAACTATTTCCAAGAAGTATTCAATCCAACGCGACTAAACTAAATGAATGTAATAGACAATGTTTTTATTTCTGTCATTCTGTCAATATATTGCTAATGCATATTGAAGTCCGTGAAAGGGAAGTAGCATGAGTGTAACCGAAAAATTCCTTCTACCTCATCATTTCCTTCTAGGACTTTCCAGCTTATTACGTGACATAATTAGTTTACAGTCGGGTACCGATATTTTCGGTTTCGTTCTTTACGGTCTCAATTTCTTCGATTTTGTTCTTTTCGGACAAAGCGTAAAGATCGATACCCGCAGCTTATGGGGTTTTCACTAATTGGAAGAAATGAGGTCTATCTCAGTTGTTTCAAGTGATAAACATTTAAAGGGGGCCCACAGTTTAAATGCATCACTTTCAATATGCTCTAACATTTCGCCTTTTGGGTTGATTTCAACGAAATTTTGGGTGAAATGACCTCAGCGTGTATTGTTTATACTAGTTTGCGAAATGTCTAGTTTAGTTGGCGAAATTATAGTCACTAAATTCATAGTCTGGCGGATACAACAACGGGAGCCAATTTGAACTGTCAGTTGGCGGAGCCAATCGAGCATATCTCGAGTAATTCATGTTAAGCGCCTAAAAGCCATTTGTAAACAACGTCGGTTTCTCACAAATTACGTGAATCCCACTATATCCTGCTACTCCATATGGTAGAACTAACATTCTTCTACCAAATGCTGCGTTCATTTGAAGAGAGTGATTTAATATTCAAGAGAAATCGATATTTAAAGTCATTGTTTACAAATGGCTTTTAGGCCCTTAAAATTAATTACTCGAGATATGCTCGATTGGCTCCGCCAACTGACAGTTCAAATTGGCTCCCGTTGTTGTATCCGCCAGACTATGAATCTAGTGACTATAGGCGAAATGTGTCGAGTTTGGAAAATGGAGTCGAAGGAACAGCAAGTGTGCGAGAACATTTTTCACACGCTCCTCGACAACCCACTTCTTTTGCACCGGGCTATCGGAAAGATGTTAAAAATTCACCAGTCTTCAATGTCTCGTGTCATAAAACGTTTCGGAGAAAGTTTAACTGTCGATCGGAAGAAGGAGAGTGGTAGAAAAAGTGTTCCGTACTGTGTAAAGGATCACAAGCGTGTTGTTGCTTTTAAACGCAAACTCAACTGTTCCGTTCGTAATGAAGCGAAAAAGCTGCAGTTGATCAAAATTCAGGGGATTTGTTCGTGTGGTAAACGGAGCAAGCCTTTCGTGACAACTTCAACTGTAAATGGTCAAGTATACATGAATGAATGCCTGAAAAACGACGATCGCGCACGGTGTGTTCACGATATTCGAATCGAAAGAACAACACCGATACGTTGCCTTGGCAATGAATACTGTATTTATTGATCTCTTGTTGCTGAGCGTCCAGTGGTGGAGGAACGACTATCGACGTTGTCCAAACAGACTATTTCGTTTCCAACACACGATGTCCTTCAATTTTAGGGACCAGCTTTGTCGCTACTTCAAAGATCTGAAGTGAGATGGTGTCAATTTCGTGCCGAAGGATCTTAATCCCTTGAACTCTCCAGAGTTGCGGGCAATTGAAAAATATTGGACTACAATGAAGCACAAACTTCGTAAGCATCCTAAAGTTGTCACTACAGAACAGGAAATGTTGAAGTCATGGTTAAAAGCGGAAGAAAATGTCGATTCAAGCGTTGTGCAAAATCTCATGCGTGGCATTAAGAAGAAAGTTCGGGCTTTTGGATTTGGTAAAGAAATACAGTGAAATAAAAATACCTGAATTACACATAGGAATTTAATTCCCTGAATATTTCATGACAATCGGTTGAGAGACTTGTTTTTGAGGACGAGCTAAAAGTCATGCTATTTAACTGTGGACACCCTTTACAGTTTTCAGCAGAATTGTTGTACGGGGTTGGACCAAATCTGTGTAATTGGATTCCGGTTCAATTAGGAATCTCCCCGCTAGAGGCGCTTTACTTTCGAGTTACTGAATATAAGTGCTGTGACGTTTCATCCTAGGAAATCTCGAGAGCCTTACTAGTTAGGACAATATTTTCTTCAGCAAACTTGTGCTAGTGCCAAACTCTTCGAAGTGGTAGTCACATGTTTTCGGAATTCTCTCACTACGCGCCGCTATTGTGCATATGATGTTTTAGTTTGATTATGCTGTATCTCGAGTGTGTAACAAATTACGATATTACTTTCTTCAGTAAATTCGTTCTAGTGACCAAGTCCGTCCGGATGATGATCACATACGCTCGGAATTCACTCACTACGTAGCGCTAGTACGCATATAAGGTTCCAGATTATTAGGACATTGCTTTCTTCAGCAAACTTGTATTAGTTGCCCTTCCGAATAGTGGGCAAATTTGTTAGGAATTCTCTCAATCCAAGGTGCTATGGGCTTTCAGTTTTATTATGCTACATCTAGAGCGTTTTATCAGTTTGAACATTGTTCTCTTCAACAAACTTGTGCTAGTGACCATGCCCTTCCGGGTGGTAATCACATAAGTTCGGAACTCATTCACTACGTGGCGTTACTGTGCATATGAGCTTAAAATTGAAGTATGATATATCTAGAGACCCTTACTAGTTAGGACTTTGCTTTTTTCAGCTAACTTGTGCTATTGGCTCAATTTTTTTATGTGATAGTCTTATAAATTCGGAATTCACTCACTATGTGACGATAGTGTGAATATCACTGTCTAGATTGTATCTGCTTCACTTCAGATCGGTCAATCAGACAAATGCCAGGGTGGTCTCAGCTGTATACAGAAATTGTATCCATTCTCTTCGACCCATGTCTGCATTCGGTAGGTCGCCTTCTACTTGATCGATCCACCTTGCTCGTTGCGCGCCTCTTCTTCTTGTGGTGCCTGTCGATTAGTTTTCGAGAATCATATTAACAGGGCTAACGCCCGATATTCCAACGACATGCCCAGCCCACCGTAGTTGGCTGATTTTAGCGGTTTGAACGATGGGAGGTTCTCCCAGCAACTGATGCAATTCGTAGTCCGTCTTCCATTTGCAATCCACCGTAGATTGGACGCCACACCTTCCGTTCGAAGACACCGCCTTGATTTCATGACCGTCGATCTGAGGTCGGAGTGGGAGGCTCAATTTGGCGTGGCATATTTGGTGCATCAGTCCTCCAGAGCTCAAGCAAGAGCCATGGGGTCGGTTCACCGGTTAGTAGTCAATATATAATATATAGTAGTTGCCGCTATACTGTGAAAATTTCACAGCTCCATCAGTTTGTTTACGGTAGTTATGGCGAGAACTGTGAAACAACTTTGATCTATAAGTTTTTCGTACCGCCTGGGTTTTTGATAATTGGCGGATATAAGGTCTATTTCAGCTGTTTCAAGGCACCAAACTCTACAGCTCCCTTCAGAATTGTTGTTTAGAGTAAAGTCAACAAATCAATGTCATTGGATTCCGGTTAGGTTTAAAATTTTGTCGCTATGAGCTCTTTATTTTCGAGTTACTATGAATGAGTAAAATGACGCTTTGGAATAAGAGGTAATTTGTTTCTTCCTAAAGGGTGTCCATAGTTAAATTGCATCACCTTAAACTCGTCCTCAAATGTATAATCTTGGTTTAGGATTTTTTATTTCACTGTATTTCTTGACCAAACTCAAAAGCCCGAACTTTCTTCTTAATACCACGCATAAGCTTATGTACAACGCTTAAATCGATATTTTTTTTCCGCTTTCAATCATGACTTTAACATTTTCTGTTCTTTAGTGACAACTTTAGGATGCTTACGAAGTTCATGCTTCATTATAGCCCAATATTTTTCAATTGGCCGCAGCTCTGGAGAGTTTGGAGAATTAAGATCCTTCGGCATGAAATTGACACCATTCCTCTTGTACTACTCCAAACATCCTTGGAGTAGTGACAAGAGGCTAGGTTCGGCCAAAAAATTGTAGGAACGTTGTGTGTTTTGAGAAACGGAAGCAGTCGTTTTTTCAGGCTTGACCATTTACAGTTGAAGTTGTCACGAAAGGCTTCCTCCGTTTACCACACGAACAGTTTGTATGCTGACTTGCTGTGAGCCACTCGATAGAGTTAGATTCTATGTTTATTAACTAACAATCGAGGTATATAAATTTTAAATAGCAAGGTGAGTACGAGAGAGATATATAAGATAGGAGGAAAATACATGGAGCAGCGATTCACCTAAACGCAATTAAGGCTGTGTCCCGTTTCACGAATTAATTTTAATTTTACTTAAACTTGACGAGAGGAAAATAATCGATTAATCGATTAAAATTCCTTTGTTATTGATCAACAAACTTTCGATCAGGTGTCGATCAAAAGTGAGTTGCCGTCTGTCAGAAGGAAGTCAGCTTGAGTTGCAGATTTAATCGCGAATTGATTCGCGAATCGGTAAACAGCCTAAAAGTTGATTAAAATGGCTTCTAACACAAACTTTCAGAGATGAGAGATGCAAATCCTAAAAGCAAAATAGAGAATGGGAATGGAAAGAACGAACAGCAGATCGCTGGAAGTACCCGGTAGACGAACTGGAAGCCGTATTCACACAAAAAAAGCTGGCCATGAGTCATCTCTTGTCATTTTTATTGACCGTGACGTTCGCGAAAAGAAGCAACCAAAACTATCTACTGCACGTGACATTGATTTATGCCAATATAATGTGGCTGACATCTGGCACATCACTGCATACATTTGACGTAATGCATCGACTCGAATGATAAGATTATTTGTAAAAGTTCTGCGTAAATAAGTGGGTTATTAATTAAGCGGTCTAATATAGTTCCACGTCATCTCGCAGATGTTTTAGGAGACAGTCGGTGAAAAAAAGGGTGGCTTCTGCAAGCTCTCTCCTTATTTTTTTTTCTATCCGCTTTATCACTGCACGATCACTCTAGTTGAAACATAGTTGACTTGTTTTTGATACAATCTCATCAAAAGTGGAATCTTTCATATAGAAAAAGACAAATCCAGGTTATAAAAAGAAGAAGACAGCGAGATAAATCTGACAGCTTAAAGTTTAGGACGGACAGGATTTTTCTTCCATCATACAACAAGCCACTTTTAATTAGAATTTCATTTGAATTTTTTATAAGCAATTTAAAATGTTCGTCCTGTACTTTAACATGGGAGCTATCAGATTTATCACCACTCGGTGACTTTTTCTTTTTTCAACCTGGATTCGTTAATAAATCGTGTTGGGATTGCAAGTCGGCAAATCGATCAACTTCGTCATGAATCAGATTTATGGAATTTTGTTTTCAACTGTTATGCAGCCATACTTCCATATAAAGTCACCTTATTTATATTTTCGTTACTTTATATCAGAGACCGAAATTTTCGCCTACTTGAGAAGAAAAACGTCCTTTTTCACCCGCTTGGAGAAGCAAATGAGAATGTGAGAAGCGAGAGACTATTATACGCTCACAGCAGTTTTCGCGAGAAAAGCAACGGCGATTTAGAATTTTCGGAGAGCATGACTAGCTGATAAATCGTTTCTTTTTCGGTGAATCATAGATGCCGATAACTATTTTTCACTTACTTTTTGACACCTGAAAATGCACCCGTCTTTATGCTTGTTTTATTCTGACATTATAATTCTATAATGATGGTCCATGGCGGTACCAGTGTGCACCAACTTGGCCTTATTTTCGGGTTTTGCTCCTCGTTTGCGATCTTAGCATGTTTTCAGTGAAAAATGTGACATGAGGAGAAATGTTCGTTGAATTGTGGAGAGAGATATTTTCGCATATGCAAGCGAGAGGATAATGAATTATCGGCGAAAAAGGAGAGATAAAACGAACGGTTCGCTACTCATCGAAAACCTGTTTGAGAGAGAGCATGGTTTTCACCCAGCTGAGCGATAATTTCGATCTCTGCTTTATATCGAAGAGAGCTAATCGAAGCTCCCCCTGGGGACTGCTCGAGTAGTATTAAAGCATTTGAACAAAACGCCAGTTAAAACAACACAAAGCACGAAATATCGGAAATAAATTTGAAGTTTTGACAGGATAAAATTTTTCTCCCATCTTCGAACAAGGTCGACTCTCTTTCCCGTCCTTCTACAATCGTACTAAAATGGCACAACCGGTTGACTTGAAATGTCAAAATTGCTAACGGTTCATTTTAAATTATTTGACAGATGGTTGAAGAATACTTCAAGTCCGTCTTGGAAGTAGGATTTCACTAAGACTGTTTACTACAAATGGACCTCGGATTATTCGTTGAAAAATAAGACATACACATACATAAGATTATAAGACATACAATACATAAGACATCCACTACGTTTTGCTCTTTTAGGGAAGGTCCATTAATTATGTCACGCAGTAAAGGGGGAGGTATTGTTTGGGAAAACGTGACAATCCATACAAAAAAAAAATGATGTTCCATACAAAAAATGTGCGGTTTATAAAAAGCCACTTTTTGCGTGACATAATTAATGGACGTTCCCGTAAGACTTTCTTCGGACCGGGCAATCCGTTCAGTAATAGGAGACTGGTGGAGCTGAGCTGCAAGCCACCCGGCGGGTCATAGGTTGCGGATCATGAACGGCCTCCAGATATGGAGGTTAGATGCGAATTAAATAAGCATTTCCGGACAGGCAGCCGGGGCTGCCTAGGATGTGGACGGTGGGGGAGCTTAGCAGTTACTGAAATCTGTTGAGTTTCTTCCAGAATCTCACAAATACCCAAAAGCAGCCCTGTCATAGCGAGTCACCCCGCTATAAGGGTAAAAGTCCAGGCCTTCACCAACCTGAGCGTCTGTTCTCCATGTGAAGGGCGGCCGATCATCGTCCTCGTGCCAGCGTGGGACTTTAAATTGTGCACGATGGTCCTTCTCTCCGGCGAGACAGGGAGTTGGTGCCGGTGCTACAAGCCAGCCGTAGAAAAGAGTAGTGATGGAAGCACACGATGTCAATACGATTGGAAACTCGGAAGATGGAACTGTAAGTCTCTCAATTTCCCGGGAAATACACGCATTCTTTCCGACTTACTGAGGGTCCGCTAGTTCGATAGCGCTGCGCTGCACGAGGTTCTATGGAAAGAATCAACGGCAGATATGCATAGGGATGGTTATAGGTTAGGGAACGGCTTAAGCACCCCAAGACCCTATTGCAAGCACGGGGTAAACGTTAACCTACAACGCTCATTTTTGCAGTATTGTGCTCCATGTAGTGAAGCACCATACTGCAAAAAATGAGCGTTGTAGGTTAACGTTTACCCCGTGCTTGGAATAGGGTCTTCGGGTGCTTAAGCCGTTCCCTACCCTACCATCTACAAGAGCTGCGGCAATCCACGTGAGCTCGGTACTGCTTTTATAGTGATGAGCGAAATGCAAAAGCGCGTGGTTGGTTGGTGACCAATCGACAACAGAATGAACAAGTTTAGAATCAAAGGCCGTTTCTTCAATGACGATGACTTCAAGGACGCTTTTTATGGGCAGCTTGAACGGGAATACAACAGCTGCCCTGACGTCAAAATCATTATCGGAGATATCAAAACTAAGGCCGGCCAGGAGGAGAAATTCAGACCGGTTATAGGAAAGTTCAGCGCTCACCTGCTTACGAACGGCCCTAGACTCATCGATTTCGCCGCCTTTAAGAACATGGCCATACGTAGTACCTACTTCCAGCATAGCCTCCCATATCGGTATACCCGGAGATTACCACAACAGACCGAACAACAAATCAACCACGTTTTGATTGATGGAAGATTTCTCGTACCTATTGCAGCGTCAACATCGACTCAGACCACTATCTGGTAATGGTGAAAAAACGTCAAAGATTTTCCGTTGTGAACACCATCCGATACCCGTGCCCGCCACGGTATAATCTGGAGCGACTGAAGCTACCCGAAGTCGCAACTAACTACGCGCAAAGCCATGAAACAGCGTTGAGAGAAGAGTATCAAACGGTTCTAGATGAGAAGAATACAGCGAGGGTGTTGATGCAGCAGCAAGCAACTCATCAAAATGTCGAGCGTTATAGGGAGAACCAAAGACGACAAACTCATCTCTTCCGAGATAAGAAGCTTCATCTGGAGGAGTTGGAGTGCGAAGAAATTGAGCAGCTGTGTCGTTCTCAACGCACCCCACAAAGGCTTCGAGCCGTGAACCGAAATGTGTCGGGATAAGAATTTAAAGAATGTGTCGGGATAAAGATGGAGGTATCTTGATGGATGAATAATCACTATTCTTAACGCGGTCCACAAAGTGCTGTTCCAGATAATCTTCCGTCGTCTATCACCGCTAGCAAGCAGATTTGTGGGAAGTAATCAAGCCGGTTTTGTGAACGATCGATCGACAACTGACCAAATCTTTACGTTGCGGCAGCTCCACCAAAAGTGTCACGAATATCAAGTCCCTACACACCACCTATTCATCGACTTCAAGGCCGCATACGATACTGTTGATCGCGAAGAGCTGTGGAAGATTATGGACAAGATCGTTTTTCCCGGGAAACTGACCGGAATGATCACGGCTACGATGGATGGTGTCAGTGTTGCGTGAAGATATCGGGTGCATTATCGGACTCGTTTGAAACACGCAAAGGACTTCGACGTGGCGATGGTCTTTCCTGCCTCCTGTTCACCAATCCGCTAGAAAATGTCATGAAACCCGCGGACTTTAACATGCGCGGTACGATTTTCAATAAATCCGGCCAGTTCATCTGCATTGGCTGACGACGTGGACATTGTCGGCAGAACGGTCCAGGTGGTAGTTGAACAGTACAGCAAGCTGAAACGTGAGGCGGAAAAGGTTGGATTGAAGGTAAACGCGTCGAAGACTAAGTATCTGTTGGCTGGAGGAACCGAGCGTGATAGAGCTCGCATAGAACTGTGACAATCGACGGAGATGAGTTCAAGGTGGTGGTTGAGTTGGAGAGAAATTCGGAGACGCATTATTAGTGGAAGTGGTGGCTACTATGAACTCCACAAGATCTTGAGGTCTGTTAAACTTCACCCCCGTACAAAGTGTACCGTGTACAAAACGTAGATAAGACCGGTAGTTTTGTATGGATAATGCTCGAAGAGGACCTGCAAGCACTTGGAGTTTTCGAACGACGACAGTATCCTGAATGTCGCTAAACCAGGATGGCTACAAGGGACGGGTAATTTTATAAGAATTTTGGGCAACAACTCCTACCTTTTAAACTATTCATGAGAGTACAATAAGTTTAATCGTTTTCAAGGGTCATGGACTGTGATCAAATGAACACCATTTCTCCGGTTCTTTCTCAGTAACGTTTTATTATCACTATTTTTTGCCTTACTTTTACCTTCAGACACCCTCTCGCTTCACTTCTGCCGAAAGGGTCTCCCAAATAGCCTGGTAGCTTCAGTATCTTATTTTTCAATATGTTATTTTGTCTTCAGAATTGATTTCTGTGTTCATAAGTTAAAGTAATTAGTTCGAACTGTGTGGGAAGGGAATGGTGTCATGTCGTAGATATAGTTCACTTTCATTCTTCCGGTTCTTCCTCACAAACGGGCTTTACCCAAACAGTTTATTGTTTGCTTCCTCGAGGAAGTTGCAAATATTGTTCGCTTTCTTCCCAAGCTAATACTCCGTGACTCCGCGCCAGTCATGGTCTAATCATAAGTTTCTTGTTTTCAAGATTTTCTTTGCATACCTATAGGCGACAAATTATTGCATATTGACTTAGTTGCAGTTACGTGACGGTTGTACCGTATGTTTGTGTGTGTTTGGTTCATCCTTTCCTATTCGCGTGAAACGGTGTTAAAGGAAGCAATAGTAACGGGAAATTGAAACTATCACGTACAACAGGGAAATAAAAGAACAGCTTCGAAAGCCTGGCTTCCATCCGAAAGTAAATAAGCATTTCGTTATTTTTTGTTTGTTTGTTTTCAGATTTCACTTAGTTTTCACTCGAAGGCACACTGAATTGATCGTTACGTCCGTGTTTCCGCTTTCTGAATGGTTTCAATTTAGTGTGTAATGATCGGTTGCTTCTGCCGGTGCAGTCGTTGTTCGTAGAAAAGTAGCTGAAGTGGGTGGAAATATAAGAGTTTTAGAAACTTGCATCTTACACTGATGAAGTTGATTGATTACTTAGTATGACATTAGATGCCGTAACATTCTTTCCATGTTGATTAAAATGTGAACTAATCTAACTTATAGCTGAGTTGAGTTTAACGACGCATCATCGAGAAAGATAAAGAGGTTTCAAACATTGCCTACCGTACGTAGTTGACGTGCTAGTCTTAATTTAAGGTTATGTTACCTTTCGCTAAATAAATGTGTGGGTTTGATCTACTCTCACTCTTTGTAGAAATGTTTTCCGTGTACTTGTTGTGGAAAGTTCTTCTTTTTTTTATTCCTCCTAAGCTTCTTTTTGCCTTATGGTCGACTATTTTTACAATATCTACTTAATCCTTTCAGTAACACAATAACATAACACGAGAAATGACGGATTGTAAAGGTATTGTCCTTTATGTCTTCAGAAGTAGATTTCTTTTAAAAATGTTTGTATTTATATGTATAGAGAGAGATAGAGAGAGAGAGAGGGGGTAGTAATAAATGATTGAATATTCAGATTAAAATCAGTGGTAACTCTTTTCCACTACGCATGTTTCGTTCGCACTTTTAGTGCTTCGTAAAGTTTACTTTGTTGCATGTCACTTACAAAACCATTAAAACTTCATTCCCTTATTTCATTCCGCAGAAGGTGAGACTAATAAATATTTTGGATATTATTCTTAAAGCTATCACAAATGCTGCGCAGTGTTTGGGTGTGTCAGCAAACAGAAACTACTGTCGAGAATTAAGAGTAAAAATGCTATTTTCCTACTGTCATACCTAGCGCAGAAAAGGTAATGATTGATATCACAAAACACAGTTTTTGTTACATTATTTTGCCTTTATTGCACGATCCCGCCTGCGTCCAACTCACTGACTGTGATTTCCAATCTTTTGAAGTAACGTTTGGGAAATTTGAATCAAAGCTGTGCAGTAACCTCATCACAAAGCCGGGTGTTTGTACATTTAAGGTTTTTGCACAGGGATTTGAATTCTTTCTCATTCTTTCTTTTCATTCGTGATTTATTTAAAAGCTAATTTTATGCTACTTATTTTGTTTTAATTCTGATCAATTGTTTTTGTTAATTTGTGTTGTCATTTTCATACAATTAAAAGGCAATCAACAAGGTTTTCTCTGCCGTTCGGTCGTTCTAAAATTATGTCTTGCACGATATTGGGTATCAATTATAAGCTTTTGTTTGTGTTGACATATGTCACAGCTGTCACATACACACGAAAGATGAGAAGGGAAAAACTGTTCTAGGACTAATGATAGGAGTTTGATCTAAACATTACCAATATGTTGAATCATGACGGGATTTGATGTGTAGTTGTGTTTGGACCTGTTTCAAAGCAAGCATTCGGGGAGTATCATAGTTTTCCAGAATTAATTGGAGATCAAATTCATCCGAGTATAATGTAATATCTACACAGGGTCCCCTTTCACGTACGGAGGTCACTTTGGCGTTGTATTCAGCTGCCGCTGATTGTCGCCCAGTTCCATTCCAATTTCACCATAGTCAACGGTCACTAGTCAATCTTGCTGGTTTTGATGATGATGTTGTTTTCCTGCAGTACTGATTTGGCAGGGGATGACGATCTAGACGACGGCCGAGATGACGACCGGGAGATGTAGTGATGTGTTGCGACACCTGGAGGGGCAGACATGGTAGCTAAAGGAGAGGGGGTGGCAGCCAGTGAGGGTTCCGCCGACGTAGAGCCGCCATTTTTGATAAACGGTGGGTTCGTGATGATGGGTGGAGGAAGAGGGCTGAACAGGAAGGTTACTAGTTTGCAAAGCAGCGTGCACAGGATGGCCTCGTGGACAACGGCCATTGCACGATAGTTAGGACCCTCGAATGGATCCTTTAGTGCTGGGCAGAGCATGTGGTTCAGGTTCACCTGCGAAGGCTGAAAGTAGACAGAGTGATACATTGTTTTATTTATTTTGAATACGAATCATCAATTGGTGTTGTTTGAAATCCATTTCAAAATTCAATTCAAAGTGAATTCAAATTCAATTCAAATTCAATTCAAATTCAATTCAAATTCAATTCAAATTCAATTCAAATTCAATTCAAATTCAATTCAAATTCAATTCAAATTCAATTCAAATTCAATTCAAATTCAATTCAAATTCAATTCAAATTCATTTCAAATTCAATTCAAATTCATATTCAAATTCAATTCAAATTTAATTCAAATTCAATTCAAATTCAATTCAAATTCAATTCAAATTCAATTCAAATTCAATTCAAATTCAATTCAAATTCAATTCAAATTCAATTCAAATTCAATTCAAATTCAATTCAAATTCAATTCAAATTCAATTCAAATTCAATTCAAATTCAATTCAAATTCAATTCAAATTCAATTCAAATTCAATTCAAATTCAATTCAAATTCAATTCAAATTCAATTCAAATTCAATTCAAATTCAATTCAAATTCAATTCAAATTCAATTCAAATTCAATTCAAATTCAATTCAAATTCAATTCAAATTCAATTCAAATTCAATTCAAATTCAATTCAAATTCAATTCAAATTCAATTCAAATTCAATTCAAATTCAATTCAAATTCAATTCAAATTCAATTCAAATTCAATTCAAATTCAATTCAAATTCAATTCAAATTCAATTCAAATTCAATTCAAATTCAATTCAAATTCAATTCAAATTCAATTCAAATTCAATTCAAATTCAATTCAAATTCAATTCAAATTCAATTCAAATTCAATTCAAATTCAATTCAAATTCAATTCAAATTCAATTCAAATTCAATTCAAAATTCAATTCAAATTCAATTCAAATTCAATTCAAATTCAATTCAAATTCAATTCAAATTCAATTCAAATTCAATTCAAATTCAATTCAAATTCAATTCAAATTCAATTCAAATTCAATTCAAATTCAATTCAAATTCAATTCAAATTCAATTCAAATTCAATTCAAATTCAATTCAAATTCAATTCAAATTCAATTCAAATTCAATTCAAATTCAATTCAAATTCAATTCAAATTCAATTCAAATTCAATTCAAATTCAATTCAAATTCAATTCAAATTCAATTCAAATTCAATTCAAATTCAATTCAAATTCAATTCAAATTCAATTCAAATTCAATTCAAATTCAATTCAAATTCAATTCAAATTCAATTCAAATTCAATTCAAATTCAATTCAAATTCAATTCAAATTCAATTCAAATTCAATTCAAATTCAATTCAAATTCAATTCAAATTCAATTCAAATTCAATTCAAATTCAATTCAAATTCAATTCAAATTCAATTAAAATTCAATTCAAATTCAATTCAAATTCAATTCAAATTCAATTCAAATTCAATTCAAATTCAATTCAAATACAATTCAAATTCAATTCAAATTCAATTCAAATTCAATTCAAATTCAATTCAAATTCAATTCAAATTCAATTCAAATTCAATTCAAATTCAATTCAAATTCAATTCAAATTCAATTCAAATTCAATTCAAATTCAATTTGCTTTTATGCTCAATTAATTTAATCTTTATCGAATTTAGTAACTCTTCATGATAAGTGAAGTCTGCTACATCCAAAATAAAAAAAGCAAGATTGAAATGCAATTCCTCATGATTTTGTTACATTTCTCGTAATGGACCGTAACTTGGAGAAAAAATGCATCATTGGTCGTGGGCAAAAAGCGACACATCAGTTTGTTTTGAAAAATACAATGCGTGAGTGTGGTTGTGCAGTGTATTGGTATTAGTGTTAAGTATAAGATTGGAGCCTAGAAATTCAATGGCTCACAAAAAAAAAAACGATCACAATGCGCAACCGAGATACGAACCGAGGCAGCTTGCGTCATGGCTCTAGATTATAACCATTCTGCCACTTTAACAAGAAAACCCAACAGTTGCTTCGATTGTCAAGGCACTCCGCGATACAGCAATTAAGCAAATGTCTCTCACACATACTTAAATGGCTTCGTTTATTTCATAAAGAAGGACAAACTTGAATAGAGGAAGTTTGGAGTTAAACTAAAAATAGAACACGTGACAGCGGAATTCTAACAGTTGCCAATAGCGTTTTGTCTCACCCATATTGAAAAGTTGTTGACGGCTGAACAAAGACCCAACGGTTGCTTCGATGGCATGGCTTCGTTAATACCCTAAATCGCTTTGTGGATCATGATTGGCAAAATTGCCTTTTCTGAATCGTGCGGATTTCTCAAGATATGATTGCAAAAACTGCAATTGCATTTTTTGCCACCGTTTAGTTGGGAGAAGTTAAGGATGTTATCCAACAGCTCAAGTATAAAAAGGCGGTTGGTTAGGATGGTATCGGAGTTTAATTCATCAAGAAAGGCCTGGAAAAGCAGTCCATCTGCCTACATCGAGAGACAGTCCAAATCTGGATATAGCTACTGGAGGAGTGGGAACAAGGGGTTATACGAAAGGAAGGGCGACAAATTGGAGTCTGAGAATTATCGTGCGATCACAATCCTAAATGCCGTTTACAATGTGCCATCCCAGATCATCTTCCGTTGTCTATCATAAACAACAAACGAGTTCGTGTGAAGTTATCAGGCCATTATACCACTGGACACTCGACAACGGACCAGACCTTCATTTTACGGCAAATCATCAAAAAATGCCGTGAATAGCAGGTCCCGAAAATAACATATGAATACCTAATGTTGATCTTGATAACTGGTATTAAAGAGCTCAGATTAAGAGGTAAAATACTTTAGCAAAATACCTAAGAATTGCAAGCAAAATATCTTTCGAATAGAAAAACTTGTTATTTTGGATACCTGGGAATACCTGAGAGGTACTTTTTTGGTATTGTCTTACCTCGATTTGGTATTCGCATAACATAGTGGGATCAATTTTATGGTATTATCCTTAGGTATTTTACCTCATAATCTGAGCTCATAAATACCCAGGCCAGTTATCGAGTTATTCGGTCCTGCCCGAGAGAGCACAGCATAACCCAAGCAGGACCGAATAGCTTGATAACTGGCCTTGGTATTAAGTAAACAATACCAAAATAGTACCTCTAAGGTATTCCCAGGTTCCAAAATAACAAGTTTTGGTATTCGATAGATATTTTGCTTGCAACTCTTAGGTATTTTGCTTAGGTATTTTACCTCTTAATCTGAGCTCTTTAATATAAAAGCCAATTATCAAGATCAAAATTAGGTAAAGGGCGATACGGTCAAAATTTGGTCAATATCAACTTGACGTATTTCTTTCATTTTGCATTTAAAAAACCTGAACACCCCTCATTTTGAAGGTGTGTGTGTAGAATGTTGCTCCTATTTTGATTTTGGAATTCACTCTTCAGTTGTCAAAATGCCGTCCAAGCAAGAAGAGCAGCGTATCAAAATTTTGCTCGCGCATCGCGAAAATCCGAGCTACTCGCACGCAAAGTTGGCAAAATCGCTAAAAGTTGCCAAATCAACCGTTACAAATGTAATTAAAGTGTTTGGGGAACGTTTGTCGACAGCCAGGAAGTCTGGATCGGGGGGAAATCGAAAACCGGAAGCCGCTGAGACGACAAAGAGAGTTGCCGGTAGTTTCAAGCGAAACCCTAACCTATCTCTCCGAGATGCCGCAAATAAGCTGGGTGTATCGTCTACAACCGTGCATCGAGCCAAAAAACGAGCCGGTTTATCGACTTACAAGAAGGTAGTGACTCCAAATCGCGATGATAAACAAAATACGACGGCCAAAGCGCGATCCCGGAGGCTGTACAGGCTGGCCATCCCTTATTTTCAAAAAAGTTGCCAAGTCAAGAATTCCACCTCTTGAAATGTTCGTCTTGGCTAGAAAACAAACATACTTAAATTTCAAAACCGTACGTTGACGTTAAGTGCTCCCCCAACGGACCTGAAGAAATGGTAGTACGGATGACTACCCACGCGGTGGCGAGCACGCTACTGTAGTGTATGGTCTTGCAGGTGGACTAAGATCAGTGTCGTCAGGTTGATAACATTTTATGTTTTTTTTTTATTATCAATGTTGTTTGGGACACTTTATCATCAGTACACCAGTTTTTAGGTTCAACACAATCACGTCATCATAGACATGGCTGGATAACTCAGTGGTTATCCGTTCTGCTTACTGAGTAGATGGTCGGGAGTTCAGTCCCAGGCCCGTCCTTCCTCTGTCATTTGTCACTTGCCTCTTTCTAACATCACTAGTCTAAAATAAAATGCAGTCTACTCTACTGCGCTTTCATTGATCCGCGCATCACTTACCACACTGAATCCATGATCTAAAAATAACCTACCTCACTAACACAAAAACTATCCTATCCTTCCCTAGACAATTGTGAAGACGCTGTGGTAAACACGGTCTCTAACCAACGATTGTCAAACTAATCATCCTTCCCCCCTCCCCAAAGACCGTGAGGGACGTGGCTACTCCGTTACCGTTCAGAAGTAGTGTAATTGCACAGAGAGAAAGCCACATATATGGAGCTTGGGAGTTAATAGCTTAACATCTTCAATGCACTAAGAAAAGGGCCTATCAACATTTGTAAACAAACACTTCTAGGCATATTTCCTTGCAAAGCATAGGCCACCCATGCAAAACAATACCATCACCATGTAGGGGAAAGTCCCCCCTACACGATGATTTTGTAGGTTTGCGCGTGTAGCCAACGGCTTCCGAGAAAACGGGCCCAGAAGTGTTTGTTTACAAATGTTGATGGGCCCTTTTCTATTGTTGATCCAAAATTCTATTTATAGATCAGTATCGGTGCCGGCCATGTCCTCACGGTCTTCGGGGAGGGGGGAAGGATGATTAGTTTGACAATCGTTGGTTAGAGATCGTGTTTACCACTGCGTCTTCACAATTGTCAAGGGAAGGATAGGATAGTTTTTGTGTTAGTGAGGTAGGTTATTTTTAGATCATGGACTCAGTGTGGTAAGTGATGCGCGGAAAGCGCAGTAGAGTAGACTGCATTTTATTTTAGATCTAGTGATGATAGAAAGAGGCAAGTGACAAATGACAAGGAAGGGGACGGGCCTGGGACTGAACTCCCGACCAAAAAAAAAAAAAAAAAAGGCCATGGTTCCCAAGGACAAGAACCCTCCCAACACGCCAGAGCTCCGCCCAATTGAGGAATACTGGGCTATTGTCAAGCGGAACCTAAAGAAGACCAAAAAAACTGCTAAGGACGAGCAGCAGTTCAAGGCAAACTGGCTTTCTGCGGCGAAGAAGGTGGACAAGGTGGCTGTACAAAATCTGATGGCAGGGGTCAAGCGTAAGGCCCGGCAATTCGGATTTGGAAAAGCGGAAGCCTAACTGAATATTTTTCCTGAATTTTATACTAATTGAATTGAAAAAGAAATTTAATTTGATTTTTTAAATTAACGATTTCACCGATTTACACGCGTTTTCCCTTGACCAAATTTTGACCGTATCACCCTTTATTCATATGTTGTTGTCTCCTGCTCGGGAAGAGGTATCCCGAGCAGGACGAGAATAACTCGATAACAGGCCTTGGTATTTATGAGCTCAGATTAAGAGGTAAAATACCTGAGGATAGTACCGTAAAAATGTCCCCACGATGTTATGCGAATACCAAATTGAGATAAAACAATACTAAAATACAACTTCTTAGGTATTTCCAGGTATCCCAAACAACAATTTGTTGTTAAAGAGATATTTTGCAAGCAATTCTTATAGATTTTACCTCTTATGCTGCTCTAATACCAAGGCCAGTTATCAAGATCAAAATTAGGTATTCATATGTTATTCTCAGGAAGGGATCGTATGTTTTATCTACAAGAAAGACGACAAGCTGGAGTGTGAGAACTTCCGAACGATTAACATTCTGAATGCCACCTCTAAAGTGCTATCTCAGATCATCTTCCGTCGTCTATCACATACTAAGAAAGAGTTTTAGGGAAGCTATCAAGCTATCGACAATTGACCAGATCTTTACGGTACGGTAAATCCTCCAGAAATGCCGTTAACTCCTGGTCTCTACGTACCGCCTGTTCATCGATTTTAAGGTGGCGTATGACAGTTTTCGACCGCAAAAAGCTTGAACGGCTTCTCCGTGAAGCTCATTTGGTGACTTAGAATATCCCAAGATATCTGTAGACCTTCCAGAAGACTCAATTATTTTGGTCAACTACATATGGTTACTTTGTTAAGTCCAGAAAGCTTCAGTTACAGCTGTGGATTTTAGGTTTTGAACTCCAGGATAGTTTGGATAACCTAGAAGATTATCTCACAATGTTTGGTGTTCTTACAAGATATTCAATGAATATATTTCAATACTTATCGAAGCTTTACATAGTCCAGAAAGTTACTTTTGTTACAACTGTAGGTCTTGTTTTCTGATCTCAAAGATAGTTTGGATGAGAACCTAGACCATGTCATAGTACTTTATAGTATTTTTTTACCTTTAAGAATATTAAATGAATATGTTTGAATATTTATTGTAACTTTGTATTGCCTGAACATTACTGTTACATCTGTAAATCTTATGTTCTGAACGCCAGGATAGTTGTGATTATCTTTTTATGCATTTTTACGTTCGAAAATGTTAATTGAATATGCTTGAATATGTGTTATCTCCGTAGATTTCAAGTTCTATACTCCAGGACAATTTTGATTGCCTAGAGGATCACAAAGCTATAAAATAATGGCTGTTGATCTTCCAAAAGATTCATATAATATTTTTGAATACATATTGTCACCTTATATAGCCCAAAAAAACTACAAGATACAGCTCCATTGAGTTGTTCGGAATGATGACGTAGGACTAAGAAGCTAAATGTAAGCGATTCAGATTGTAAATTCTTAGCTTAGCTTAGCTTAGCTTGACTGACTGCACGTATCGATGGTTGCTACTCCGTGATTGATCAGAATCAGTGAAATTGCACAATGAATCAACTGAATGGGGCTGGGAGTAACCGACCATTCTCACTGTACACGTTTCAGTGACTAAATTTCTTTAATAATCAATAACGGCGCCGGCCACGTCCTTGCAATCAGTTGGGAATAGGGAAGGAAAGTTAGTGTGACCTTTGCTGATTAGGGACCGTGTTTACCTTTGCATCCCCACAAAGGTCACAGGAAGGAGGTTTTTCTATGTTAGTACATAGGGTAGGGCTCGATGGATCAGGATTCACCTTGTTAAGTGATGTGATCATATATTTATTATGCATTTTAAAATTAAATGAACATTCACACATACATACACATTTATACATACACAAACATACACATACACTCAGAAGCAAAAAAAAAAAGCCGAGCAAAACCCTGACCCCCCCCCCCCCACACACACCTCCTGTCTCCCCGTCAACCATCAATACTTCCTAACGAAAATCTGACAATTCAATAACTAATGTATAGACCCTATGCGATCAAAACCTCACAACATATGTGAAAAAAGCCATCCCCGGACACAGCAACCCCAAAAATCCGCACCTCTGTGAAGGACCCTGGTAGCACACTAAAAACCCCTCCACAGCCTACAAAAATACAGAAAACAATGTGAACAAAACCTGAACTACCTCCACAAAGTGGTCCGGACCACAGCTGGCGTCAAAGTTGACACACCAACACGAGCACCCCCCTCACCCAATACTGACCCCGCCGAAACATCGGTGCAAAAAAAAAAAAAAAAAAGCCGAGGTGAATTCATCTTATTAATACACATGATTTGTTACGCGTGAAATATCCCAAACAACTAGTGTAACCCACGAAGAACTTTGAAAATATGGCATTCAGTATGAATTGGTTTGTGAAAACTACGTATACAGTGTTATACAGTATTATTAATAAAACCCACCTCGGCTTCCTCCCCGCACCGACACCTCAGCAAGGTCAGCATCGGGTGAAAAAGGGAAATGCCCACGCTGGTACGTCAACCCCGACGCAGCTGCAGTCCAAACCACCCTATGGAAACAGCTCAAATCCCGCCCACACAATCCCCTGTACCCCTACAAGCCCCGAAGAAACCTCCAATATGCCACCCAAACCCCTCACAGAAACACGGACCCCTGAAATCTTCACGTCCAAAAATGACTCCCCTCACACATGCCACGACAACCCCAAATCTATAAACCCTATCAACATGAAACCCCGATCACACCAGGTTCACACATTTTGCATAATGTTGTCAAACCCTCATCCAAAAACACTGACAATTGACAAAGTTACAGGAGGCTGAACATGGAGTCTCCCGCCAACAAAACCCCGCTCGGCCTCTCCCATGCCACTGAGTGTACATACACATACATATACATACTTATCGAAACAAAAAATATTGGAATGGGACACAAAAGGAGAAAATGGAAAGAGCTCACCCGGGTTTCCAGAACATTCCATTGCTGTGGTTGTAACATCGAGCAACTAGAGCAGGTCCGCGTACCCTCCAGATAACATTCTGTTCTTAAGGAGATGGTCGACCATGAACGCTCCATGACCATTAACCAAGCATCTCCGAGTGACCCGGGGAACTCGAGCTCCTCCTGTCGCCGCAAGGCTGTATGTTCGGGGTTCCGTCTTCACCGGGGACACTTTGTTTTTACACCATTCGAAAGCCTCGTGTTGGACCGCAATCAACTCTTTAGTGACCGAATCATTATCAACACTACACAATAATTTCCACTAAGGAGTGTATCGAAAAGTAGTTATAAACTTCCAAATAATAAAATAGGCATGAAAACATGGTTAAAATTAACATACTATTTCAGTTTATTATAGCTTAACATGTTTACAAAAGATCCAAACGGAAAAACTAGTCATCATGTTCATTTCTGTAGAATGCCCGTACCTTTGATTTGACACCTGCCATCAAATTCTGCACAGTGACCTTTGTGCACTTCCTGGATGCCGCTGCCCAATTTTTCTTAAAATCGGTCATGTTTTGGGACACTGTACCATCCTACTTAAATATACGCTTGACTATTGCCCAATAGCGTTCGATCGGTCGCAACTGGGGACAGTTTGGTGGGTTGATGTCTTTTTCTACGAACTTGATGTTATTCTCCGTCAGCCACTGTAGAGTGGATTTTGCGTAATGTGCCGATGCCAAATCTGGCCAGAAGAGAGGAGGGGACTGGTGCTTTCTATACAATGGTAGCAACCTGTTCTTCAAACATTCCTTTTGATAAATCTCAGCATTTATAGTTCCTTTTGTATAGAAAATTGAAGAACGCAAGCCACATGTGCAAATAGCTTGCCAAATGAGCACCTTCTGACCGAATTTCTCCATCGCAACAGTCGTATCTGCGGTTGGCACACGTTCCCCAACAGATTTAGTATAAAACTGCGGCCCCGGTAGCGTTCTTGAATCTTCTTTAACGTATGTTTCGTCATCCATCAAAATGCACTGGTCGACATTGTCCAAAATGCAGCTGTACAGCTTTCGAGCCCTGGTTTTGGCACGAGACTTTTGTTCCGGAGTTTGTTTGGGCACTTTCTGCTTTTGTACGTCTTTAAGTCATTCCTGCGCTTGATTCGTTGAATCATTCCGATGCTGGTCCTGAACTGCTTAGCGCTAGATCGCGAGTAGAGGCAGATTTGTTCCGTTGAATATAATCCACAACTTTTTGGTCCAAATCAGGGGTTGCTGGAGCCGGGTTTCAGGCCACTTCTTGGTAAATCGCTTGAGGGAGCACTCATTACCAAACTTTTCGATGATGCGTTTTACACTTGCCGGGTGAACATTTACTCTTTTCGCAATCTGGTTGTAAGTAACACCCTTTTCGGTGCACCAAGTGTGCAGAATTTTCTTTTAGTCTCAAATTCAATTCGCGACATTTTGAATACAACTTTATCAACGGAAATGAATGAACCGAATAATCATTTTTGACATGTAAACAAAGCAAATGGCGCTTACGCTAAAAATATATACAGTAGTTTATGCGTAATAACGCATCGAATGTTTATAACTACTTTTCGATACACTCCTTAATCTAATTTTCAGATAAAACAAGCAGCGAAGCACAAACACGTTAGTCCCGGAGCGCGACGTCTAAGCGATTCAGATTGTAAATTCTTCGAATTTACCCTTTTTTGCTTAAAATTTGCCACGCGTTATTATAGAAACAAGTTCATGCTATCTTATTAAATTTGTGCTCAATAACATAGAAACAATTGAAAAAATTAGGAAATATTTTTTGAAGATGTGCTTGGTCATCAAAACTGTCCTGGAGTTCAGAACTTAAGAGACTACGGGTACTACTGTATATCTTCAGTTCGTAACTGAAGTTAGTTTTTTTTTAAATTGTACAGCCAAAGATAATCGGATTATGACTGGTAATCTTATATAAGATTCAGTTAATGTGTTTGAATGCATATCGTCACCTTTCATAGGTTCTAAAGCTAATGTTATGACTGTAAATCCTAACTTCTGGACTTAATGGCAGTTTTGGTGGCCTAGAACATCCAAAAAAATATCTCATTATATCTGTTTATCATCCGAAAGACTCACTTAAATTGGTTAAATACATATTGTTACTTTGTTTGGTCAAGAAAGCTATAGTTACAGCTAAAAATTTTCTGTTTAGAATTCCAGGATAGTTTGGATAACCTAGATGATTATCTCACAAGGTCTGTTGGTCTTTTAAGATATTCAATGAATATGTTTCAGTATACATAGTAGCTTTGCATACCTCAGAAAGCTTTTGTTGCAACTGTAGGTTCTTTGCTCTAATCTCAGGGATAGTTTGGATGATTCAGAACATGTCATAATGCTTTATAATGTTTGTTAACCTTTAAGAATCTTAATTCAATATATTTGAATATGTGTTGTTACTTTGTATTGCCCAAAAATACTGTTACAACAGTAAATCCTTAGTTTTGAACGCCAGGACAGTTTGGATGACCTAGAAGGTTAGAACATTATAAAATATTTATTTTTGACCTTCCTAAAGAATCATAGAATATGTTTTAATATATATAGTCACCTTATATAGCCCAAAAAGCTACTGTTACAACTGAAGATCTTATGTTTTGAGCTGAAGGCCAGTTTTGATAACCTAGGATATACCAAGGTTGTCGCATTATGCCTGTTGACCTTCTACACTATTCAATGAACATTGTTGAATACATATTGTTCCTTTGCATACTCCAAAAATCTCCTGGTACAACTGTATCTTATTTAACTCAAGATGACCCAGTTTATGATGATGATGATTCCAGTTTATCTCGTAATGTTTGTTTAGATTCTAAAATATTCACTGAATAGGTTTGAATACATAGCGTTACTTTGTATAACCCAAAAAGCTATAGTTACTAGATTTAAGATCTTAAGAAGGGCAGTTTGGACAATCTAGTACATCACAAAATTAACAAATAATGACCGTTGACCTTCCAAAACGTTCATTCAGTGTGTTTGAATACATATCATAATCTTATATAGCCTTAAAGCTACTGTTACAACTGTAGATCTGAAGGTCTGCGCTGAAGTGCATTTTGGATAACCTAGACCATTCCAGCAAGATTCAATATAATGTTTCACTCCAAAAATTTAATAATACGTGTACATTTGTACCATATTCTAAGACAACGCTTTATACTATTAATAAGGCCTTTAGTTTTACTTTCTGAACTTCTTCATATTCAAGATGTTCTAGGTCGCCAGTTAGGCCTTGAACTCAAATGTTTTGTATATTTCCCAGATAGAAGAACTCATGTAGAACAAATTTGCCGTACATTTTTCTTCAGTCTGTGATTTTATACAGCCATATTCCTTTTAGGATCTCATATGATTCTTTAAGCCTGAAGGAGTTAATATACTTTTCAAGGCAAGGCTTAACATTTATGAATTTTTCAATAGTATGTGGCCCGGAATCAACATTGTTCTCTTGATGAAATTTGTCAGAAGTAGACAAATTGCATCAAAGATCGTTTTTCCGCGCTATGGAGAAAACAAAAAACAATAATCAGATTGTTCTCTTATAAAGTTGATGTGTAGAAATATTTCCGATCGATCGGTGCAAAAATTTTGAAAATTGTTCGAGAAATGACTGATACATTGACCACAATTCGTGACGGTAGTAATGCGTTTTATTTGTAAATTGTACCTTAGTATAGAAAACGAAGACGTAGCCCTACGTCAAAAAATGCTGTACCATCTGTCGATCTTATGTTTTGAACTTACTGAAAGCTTGGATGACCTAATATTCCAAGATTGTCGGATTATATTTGCTGACCTTGATGAATATTGTTAAATACATATTTTCCCTTTGAATACTCCAAAAACCTATCATCTTATGACCTAAACTCAAGGACAGTTTGGATGACCTACAAAATTATAAAATTACCAGATATATACTGCTTCTTTTCCAAAAGGTTCAATCAATATGTTTGAATACTGTTACAACTGTGGATCTGAGGTTCTGTGAATTCAAGTGCATTTTGGATAAACTAGAACATCCCAGAAAGATATAAAAAATATTTAACGTTTATAGTCGAAAATTTAATGATACGTATGCATATGTACCACATTCTAAAATAACGCTAATACTATTGATAAGGCAATTATTTTTTTATTTCAGAACTTCTTCATATTCAGCATGTTCTTGGTCGTCAATTAGGCTTTAAACTCGTATGTTTGATTTTTCATTTTTCCCAGATAGAAGAATTTATATAGAACCAATTTGCCAAAGAAAGTGTATACTTTCAATTCATTCTGTGATTTTATACAGTAATTTTTCTTTTATGACCTCTTAAGCCTAGTATGCCTAGTAAGCCAGCTGACCTAGTAAGCGAGCTGACAAGTGAAGATCTGAAGTAATTTTTACCATTTCTACCACAGCAATTTTGACAACTGCTCCAATATGGGTGAACTGTCGGTTTTCTTTGCGGAATAATTGAATGGAATATTATATTCAAGGAAAAGTGACAGCTTCATTTAGATTACATGGGCAGGCGTTACTATTGCTACGAAGTTTGCCCTCCTTTTCAGCTGCATTCAACGTAAGTATTTCCGACAGTTTCTTGAGCATTACTTCTCCTTTCCTAATGCACATTATCTTCGAGCTGCATACTAACCTTTTGGCCTGAAGGGGTTAAAGTATAAATATCCTAGATATGCCAGTGGATTTAAGAGATCGTTCGCAACATAAATATTAATATTTTTGCCCCATCTCTGCAATGGTTTTTGTATTAGAAACGCCATCTGATTTTTTTAATGCTTTGTTACATTTTGTTGGGGGGGGGGGGCTCAACATTTAATAATTTCTAAATGAGACCCAATGACCGTATCGCCAGTCTCGTTACTTTAGGCTATAACTTGACAAGTAGGTAATTTGTTCCACTTGCTTGTTTGATGCGCTTGTTTTGTTTTTGGATACTTCATTGCATTGTGACGTCATGCATTGATTTTGACAGATTGTGATTGGATTTTTTTCATCCAAAGTGAAATTTTTCATTTGCTGGAAATACTGTGTGTGGAAGTGCAAATCTACTGTAAAAAGCCCCGAAATCAAATTGTTACGTTTTCCTATAGTAGGAAAATGTTTGCAGCAGCTGGCCAGCAACAGAATCGACGAGTGGGAAAGAGTTCTTTGATATGGGAACAGTTTGACGCCATCTACGAATCTGTAACATTCATTTCCGAAGCGGCATGTGCGATAAAATATTAATTCAGAAATAAAAATTATGTCCAATTACTGCAAGAAAACCTGCACGGCTCACGGACACGCATAATCCGGAATGGGTGCCATCACTACGTCTTTCCAAATCAAGACCCAAACTACCAACATCGGTTTTGGGTGTGCAGAAAAGGAACACCGTTTCTAATCCTACACCGAAAGCATGCAGTTCCGCGTTTGGTTCACGCGAATTAAATCGCTTGTCTCAAAACTGATCAAATTCCCTGCATCTGTTCGAGGAGGTAAAGTTGTACCTATTTGAAGCAATTTGTGTTGATAACCCCTTTTTACAGATTCCAGGGAAAGTGCTGGGTACTCTGTTTTGGTTAATTCGGGGAACTCTATGACTCTTAAGTCACCATCGGCCATACCAACGGTTTCCTTAGAAGGTTCCTGTGTTTTCCGAAACAGCACAGATTCGAACTGTGGTCCGGGAGTACGCAGTACCGCTTCTAATGCATGCGAATCGAGAAGCGTTCCCCCCAGAGGTGGTATATGTACATTTTTTTGCAAACCATTCGCCCGCTGCGAAATTTGAGGCCCGCACACCACCAACAGTGTGTATCTACATTTCAGGCGAACGCGGGGACAGAAAATAGAAAAAGAAAAATTTTCTACCTATTTCTGCCGACAGTTTCAAACAGTTTAGAAATGGTTTGTGACTGTTTTAGATAGCTTGATTAAAAACGCACTTATTTGGTTATTTTCGATTATAAGTTGTTAGTATCTATTCTTATGATTTGATTCCATATAACCAGGGTTGCGGCTTATCATTTTTGACTTATCCATATTCATTGGCCGATAGCTCTTCTCAGAAGCTCAATTTCAAAATATAATGTATCATGAACTTATGGTGCTTGAGTAGACCTACAACTTGGTCTAACAATACATAGCTCTATCTCTTATATCTGAGGAATAAGAGCGTATATTCGCAGTGATCTTCGCGATGATATTCGCGGTGAAGATCACGCGATTATCACCGTGAAGATCACTTTGAATATACGCTCTCATGTCGAAGATATAGGAGTTAGAGCAATGTACTGTTAGATAAAGTTGTAGGTCTACTCATGCACTACAAGTTCATCATACATCATATTATCAAATCGACCCTCTGAAAGGAGATATTGGCAAATGAATATGCCTGAGTCAAAAATGATAAGCCGCAACCCTGCATATAACGAACATCATATATGTGCAGTAATAAGCCAACAATCGACGAAATTCTGAGTGACATAAATTAATGCCGCGAGATTTTTTAAACCATTGCATTGGCTGGAGGCAACAAAAATGTTTCGTGGCCTGGAAAAAACGGTACAGAAACGTCATATGAGATTTCTCCCACGACGGTTCACTTTTGTGTGTGTTCAATTTGGTCGTAATGAAAAATGTCAAATATCAAAATGCAAATATCAAAATACAGTACATTTACCACCACGGAACTTCCCCCAGATAGATCAAGCACCAAGCTTTCATCTGGTAGAAAAAGTAAAGTAAGTTTTGATTAAAAATTATGTGTGTTTTAACGCAAACATTTAAGGTTCCAGATGAAGTTCCGGAGACTCTATGTCGGTTGATTCATGGACTCTATGCCTGTCAAGTCATATTGTTATTCATTAAAGCTGACGTTTTGCTAGGAATCACGCACGCGACCGACCGCTTCAACAGTTATTATAGAGTTTTCTCGTATCAGCCGAAAGCCAATTTCTGGAGCAAGCACATACACTTCGGATACATTACATTACAAATAAGTTGTTTACGCTGCAGCCCAAAACGAAACAAACGAAACCAGACTCAAACTTTTTATAAGCATCCATACTTTTAGTAGTTCAAATCACGTTTCCTGAAAACGGTGATTTGTGGTTCAAATAATTTGTGTGGATAGTTTTACAGATGAACTACTTGAAGAATGTTTCATTTTTACCAAGAAATCTAGATTAAACTTAAAAAACGAGCGCAACACCAACTTCCAGCGGAAGAGAAATATTCCAAATCCAAAACGTCAACAACAGGACCAGCACCTGTCAAATTTGTGAGGTTAAAGAAGTAATTTATTCTTGAAGCAAAACTGGTTCACTTGAAAACAAAAATGCAATCCCCCATAACGTGCCGGAAACAATCCATATAATCGAGTATTTTCATACTTTGACTATGTCTGCGCTGGAAATATTAAAGGAGAATACGGTAGTGACGGTAATGCGGAAGATTCCAAAGAATATTTTATCGGATTCGGTGATGAACTCGGTCGAGACAAATTTCCACTGAAAACGTTCCTCCTGGAAAAATAAGGAGCAAACCGGACGAAAACTCAGTGGATTTAACGGAGACTCCTGCGGATGCAACGAAAATCTTGTGACAGTTGTGCGAGTATTTTCGAGATGGAACAAAATAAACGTGTTTTTCTTAAACTTCAGATAATTGAAAGCTGAATCCTGCAAGAAATCCAAAATCGCCAAAACTCGACTTGAGATGGACATGCGAAGAGGGGCAGTAAACAGGATTCACAAGAAATCATTCCTACCAAACACCTGTCAAAAAAAATTGATCCCAAGAATACTTACGATAGAAACAACCTGCAGCAAGGCATAATGGTACGCGATCAGTGCTGCGTATCCGATGACATTCCAGGAAAAATCGTTGATAGCCTCCATATTGTACACGCCTAAAATGAAAAAAAAACTCAGTTCCCCACTAAAATATAAAATAAAAACAGTTCCTCACCCCCCGATCGCAGCAAGAAGATCGGTATGATACACATCAGCGCGTGCTGAATCCAGTAGGCAGCCGCCTCGAGCGGCAACTGGCGGCTGTCCGTCTCCGGGAACATAAACGCCAGCAGTGGCCCGTTCAGGTAGTTCATCTGCAACCGGAACAGCGCCGTCGTACTTTTCTTCGGTTTGTTACACGCCAGAAGATAGATCTGCAAAGGAAAACAAGTTCCAAGAATGAGAACCTCACCACCTAAAAGCCCTAAGACTTCCTAAGATACGGACGAACCTGCATCAGCGTGGTGATGTGACAGGGGTTTAAAATGCTAGATAACAGTCCCTGGTTGCAAATTTAAAGCCTGTTTCGACGCCCAGCGTCAGTGTCATCATGATGAGCAGCATCTGTTTGCCCCAGCTGGGAGCTTCCCCCTCGAGTGCCGAGCTGATCGTTGGATTGTGGGCCGCACTATTGCACCGATGGCAGTTGCAGTACTCCACCGACGACGATCGCCGATGGTGCGTTTGGTGCAGTAGAAGCTCCCGGTGATCCGGCTCTAGATGGTGACCGCTTCCGCCGCCGATCCGTTGATAATGGTGCTGCTGGTTGTGGTTGCTGCTGCTAGCAAGATGACTAATACTACTGCTTCGAAAGCCCAAGGAACTACCGTGATGATGCTGTGGAGTCGCGGCTGTGGCGGCAATGAAGGGAGTGTTCCGACGGAAGGTGATCGGTTTCAGCCGAGCCATGGCCAGCTTTATTGCGATGAAGCATATCGGCACGACGATTACCGACTCCACTAGCTTCCGAGTGGGCGTCAGGAAGCTGGCACATTCTGGACCGGTGTTGCGCGGTACAGAGGCATTGACGCCATCGTACGCCCAACCCAGTTGCATGATTGCGGTCGCTGTAGGGCAGCTGGTGGTCGATGGCGTGTGCCGGATGGATCAATTGTTGAGCAAACGTGGTTAGCGATTTCGTCGGGTACGGCGGAATGGGTGGAAATCTGCGAGGGAAAGAGAGGAAGCAACATAGTTGGTTGTTAGTAGACATTCTTCCAGGTAGAGGGCTGGTTGATAATCTAATTTATCAACCAGCGAGTTTTCGTGGCTTGTTTGTGGTTTGGCTTCCGTTCGAACTTTGCAAATACAAATCACGAAAGTTTTAAGAATGGATAGCTTGCGTTACAGGGAAGGTGGGGGGTGCAATGCTAGTTGTGGGAATCTATGGTCGGGTGTATGCGAGGAAAATTGGATTATTATCGATTAATTACTTCAAACTTTAAAGAGGGGTGTGTACGTTTGTGTCATAACGTATTTGTTTTTGGAGCGTGTCGATAGCGGTCAACATTTGTGTACCTATTCAGTTGCTGTTTGTCAATTGCTCCACTTAAGACTAATTTCCGAATCCAATAGATAAGACATCCGAATCAAACAAATCATAAGTGTAAAGACTAAGATGCTTGAGATCGTCTAAGCATCTTGATCTTGATGGTGATACATTTATCATTGAGCGTCATAGCCGGGCATTGCCCGTCATTGATGAGGACAAGTGAATAATGGGACTGCGTCGTTCTCAATCATTGTTTGCACATTGTAGAAAGTACGCGGTTTAGTATTGTGAATGTTTACAACAACGGTGCAAAATTGCTCTTTCTTCCGCCAATTGCCATGGTCATTTTTATTCATATGTTTACAAACAGTTCTAACGCCGGGACGCTTTCTTATCGAGGAAGGCTGTGCGTCTGATTATGGCTATCAGGGTAGCTACAAGTTCATGTGCACGAATGTCAGGGTCTTGCGCATACTAAGATGATTAGAAACGTACATCTGAAGATGATAGTGGAATGAGATTTAACTCGTAATCGAGGCACAATAACTAATATAGTGAATAACATCAGAATGAAGATTTTATTTGTATTTTATACTTTGTTGTTAACAGATTACAAACTTTTCTGCCTTGAAAGTTGAAGAATTATGATCTAATGAATTGTCTGATATGCTCATGTTTTATGTGGCAGATTTATGAAAATTGCAACCATTATTCAGTGAAATATCTAACCATTTTTGTTGAATTTCAGAATAAGCGCTTTTCCTCCCTTTCATAAAGAGATTCTTCATCGTAAGCTAGTATGGAAACTAAATTATCAGCAAAATCGCGATTCTTGTGTATGGTGAAAGTTTTATTGCAAACTAAATTGCGAACTGTATAATCAACAAGATAACCCAAACTTGCAGAAAACACAGATGCAAACAATATTTTTCCACGAATGAAAACAAAAGGCAGGGATATGTAGAAAAGAAATCCTTATGTTTAGAAGTGGGTGAATGAATCGTTTATAGTTTGTATACATTCATTTTTCAAGAATATTAATGAACTGAGCACGGACAGATGTTGTAAAATCTAACGCCGTGAGCTTAATCGTCGGGCTGATGCCATCCCTAGCAAAGGAAAATAATAAGCTGATATCATATAAGTAACAAGTTCTGTTATCTCAGTTATCGTTTTGATTTCCGCTGTTATCGCATAACAAATTTAGTTATCACCATTGGCAAATTTTGTTATCATATGTTGTCATTTTGAACACACTATATTTTATGAACGTTATAAGATGAATTGTAAAACTATAATCAGTTCCAGCATATTTGAACAAGAAATTTTGATTTCAAATTGATAACATAATTTGTTACTATTTTAATAAATTTGCTTACAATACAGGATTTGTTATCAAGTTGTTCGCAGTGATAATAAAATAAGTTATTATTATGATATTCAAGGAGTATTTTTTGTTATTCATTCTGTTATTTTGGCTGTTTATTCAGCCTGAATGATAACATATTCAGTGATCAATAAATGATAACCTGGTATCAGAACTTGTTGTCAATTTGGTAAAATCCTTTGCTCGGTATGTTCAACAATTTCGACATCGGCTCTTAAAAACCAATGAAAAATGACATGGCACAATGCTGTTAATCAAAGTTCAATTTCAAATTTAGATGATGATATATAAGGAAAATTAGAAAGTCAATTAAAAGGGGCAAATCAACTTAAAGGAGCCTCCTTCAAATAAGTTATTTTAAATATGTTTATTCATTTGAAAAAGGCATGGATCATATTCATTTATTAAACACTTTAAATCATTAGTTTGAGTGCGATCACCTTGTAAACCAACCCCCCCACAACATGACAGATTAGCTTAGTTTCGTGTAACCACTTGCAAATCGTAGATGTCGCTCCGCAACGTAAACATATGGGTCGTCCCTGGCAGATGCACCGATTTTTCAATTCAGAGCAGCATGTTTTGTCGCGTCATAAGTGGTTGCAAAACAACAAGCAAGCGTACCATTTCAAAACGAGTCTATTTTTATATTCAGGTGTAATTTCGGTTATAAGTAATTTAAATATCAAAATGAATATTTAACGCAGCCTTCCTCGGAGAAATGGTACAACCGCGGGGTTCTCATCCATCGTTGTTCAGATACGAAAGTGTTACACTGCGTTGCATTTTGACACTATGACAGTCGTGCGAGTGTATTGTATCAAATGAATCTAAGTATAATTGAAGAGTTATTGATTGGCCACAGAAACCGTTTAACAACGATTATTATTATTTTTTAACTTTTTTTACTGAGGTACTTTATGAAAAAGATTTACATTTTCGTTGGGAGGAAGCGGATGACATAATTTATATATGTATTTACTATCTTGTTACGTGAGAGAGAGAGAGAGAGAGTTGAAAATTGCTGAAAATTGCGTAACATAATATTATAACCAATTCTTGAAAGCTCTGATGAACTTTCACTACACTCATATCAATCTGATCTAGTAGCTGCTGGCTCCCGGAAACAATATTCCTTTGCGGACTATTTTCAAGCACAAACTTCGAGTGAGAAGCGAAAGATTGAAGCGGTTGAGCTGTTTTTCGGCGATATTCTGAACAAGAGAATTTATTTATGATTTTTTTTTGTGTACGTTGATTTGCTAGTAAATAACTACTGTAAATATTGGGTCAAGTTTAACTAGCGTATTAGATTTTTAATTAGAGTGAGACCTGAGCAAAAAACATTATCTTGTTTATAAATACCAAGTTAAAAAAAGAATGAATGGTGAGATCTGCAACACTATATGAAAATATGAAATGGGTTATATCAGGATTAAAACCACGAGGTCCAAGTAGGAACCGCATTGGTGCTTATTAATAAAGGTATCCTATAATTTATACATAACATTACATATAGTGTTGAGTTAATATTGAAATTATTTATTGCTTTGCTTTGACCTGTTACAAATAATGCATTTTCTAATAATGTTGAGTCGATATATCCCAATTGTAAATAGGATGCACTTTTCGTCAAACAAAAACAAATTTTACTAGGTATAAAACAAATAAAGTTGGGATATATCAGAGATAAAACCGCGATGTTTATGTAGGACCGCGTTGATGTATTTATATAATGGTATCATCTAATTTATAAATATCGTAAAACTACGTAGGACTATGTAGAACTACGTTAAAACCATTGACATGACCTAATCAGGACATGGAATATCTACACGCAAAAAAAAGTCGCAGTAGAAACTACCATTTCGAGGGTTAAATTAAGCGCAATCACCAACAATTTTCAGCTGACAATAAATGCGTTTTATTTTACCATGCCTGCGACTAGATCAACCATGGTGCGGTTGATATCAATATGAGGTCTGTCAAATATACCACAAATGTTGAAGGTTTTACCATAAACGTAGTAAATTGGACTGAAATTGTATGGTAGTTTTAACGATAGGCATAGTCGGTTGAAATGGTAGTTTTTACTACAAGAATTTTTTCTGTGTATGATTGACGTTACATTTTACAAAAAAAAAAAAATCTGCTCTACACAAAGAACTTTATATTACTGGTTTGGCAAAACATATGATAACCGTTATGCCTCCCATACGTTATTGCTGCTTTCAGGAAGTATTCAAACGGCTAACAAACAAATACTTAAAAATAATGGACTTAATGTTTGGATGATCACTTAAAACAGTTGCAAAATTTAATAATTGATGGCTCCCCTTAGAAAACGCTAATCGGCTTCACCTTGGAAACACGTTTTATACTAAGCAATTTAAAAAAGTGTGCCGATTGTCACACTTAGTATCTCTACCTCTCCTAAGTGCGTGATGTAATTTTATCACCACATTTTTATGTTTCCACTGGTTCCATGTTCATTGCAAGCGTCAAATGCAACAAACTTTGCATTATTTTTTTTATCGCACACAATATCACATGTCATATCCGCATTCCGACCTTTTTCGAAGATCCGCTAGATTTTGTTTCGGTTTGACACGTTTGACAGTACCACCGGACCAAATTTTTGAGTTTCATTGGCAATGTACTGGAAGTGTCAATGTGTTCCCGGGTTGATGTAAACGGAGCAGTCCTGCAGTTTGGTTCAGAAAGGGGTATGGGCGCGTTCTACCGGCTTGGTTGCGGCAAATTCTTCGGGTGAATAGGCTGCCACATATTCGTTCAGAAGTGCCTGAGCCAAATGGACAGCTTGTAATGATCACTTGAAGATGCAACGGGGGATCATTACCCTGATACAGTGATGGAATTTTCACCAAATTATAAATTCATCGTGCAGTACGCTTTCACTTGGGAACTTTTCGTTGCTAGTTTTTCTCTACTTTTTCTACTCGAGTCACCGACGCGTGCATATAACAAAATCAGGTCATTTTTTTCACTCTATAATTGCACACCACATTCGTTCTTGAAAAGCACACTGCGCATTTCATAGAAATGGAATAGAGATAGAAAGATATCTCGCATAAATCTGTACGTTCTCTTTATTCTGATATATCTAGGGTTTTTCTTCATTAGGGCGAATCTACAATTGAGAGATTCTCTCCGGGCTCGCTCTCTTTCATTCATAAACCAATCAACTTTACGTTTTTCATTCTACTATTTGTAGAGTATACTAGCCAGCACTGTTGTGTTTCGATCTGTACTAAAGAATGCCTCGTAAGTTTTATAATGGCGCTGTAATGAATGAAAGAGAGCGAGCCCGGAGAGAATCTCTCAATTGTAGATTCGCCCCGATGAAAAAAAAAACCCTAGATATGACCGATTGCCGACTGTCAGGCCGGGAAGGTTGGGTTGAATTTCAAGCTAAACAATGCATTAGGTCTTAGGTAACATTGAGAGACTCTCTTTGTCGACTTTCTCTTTGCGTTCCTACGGCTATGTAAAAACATGTTCAAGTATTTTAAATATACAGTACGGTAGTCTAAAGTGTGATTAAGGATCCAATACTTCGAAAACATCAGCAAATCGTTCAATAGACAAGCTATTAACCAAACAGAAAGTCGACGAAGAGAGTCTCTCAATGTTACTTAGGACCTAATGCATTGTTCAGCATGATTTGTCCTCAATGCATCACGCCATTCAAGCACCCGGCATTCGAATTTTGCGATCGATGGCGAATACGAATGTGAAAATAGTAGCCAACCACACATCCAGTGCAGAAGCAAAGCGAAAACTTTACTCAAAAATGTGAAAAAGGCCAATGAACCAACCGTAAACAATGACTTTAATCGTAGATTTCACACGAGTCACTACACATTCAAGCAATGGTACTACGTCATCTGATTGAACAAATTTCCTCTACCAGCCTGAATTAGTTTTTAACCATGAGCAATCGACTTCTGAAGTCTTTGTTTACGTATGGCATTTAGGCCCTTTTCACATGTTTGGGTAGAAATAAAAAAGAGCGGGATAAAAGCAAACATCAAAACTCGTGTGTACATCGCCTACACGTACTCGCTAGAGAAAAATAACAAAACCGAGAGGATATTTGGTCGGATCGGATCTCGAATACGAGTTACACGTTGTGAGAAGGAGAAGCGAAAGATCTTTCGTGATGAGCAATGAAACGTTTCCTCACTCTGCGCTTTCATGAACTTTGGATTGTATTTCGTTCGCGAACTTTGAGTGCGAAGTTCCTCGGCGACGTATCTTTGCAATGAGCAAAAAGTGAACGTTTTATGAAAATGATTTTTCCAACACTGGCCACAGATCGTACAGAGCGATAAAGAGTTTGCCTTCAATGTTCTCTTCACCTTTCGGTCCATGATAGGAACAGCACGTCAAATGTTTTCATCACTGTCAAACGTTCCGAAAATGATTTGAGCACATCGTGAAATTTTTTACAAGTTCCCTTATAGACAAGACAGGATTTGCTTTACGTTTGTACAAAGTCCGCTCGCGCACGTGCTTTTCATTCGTCACCATCTTGAATACTAAACATGGAATGTAAACACTAATCATAGTATTTTCTATCAAAGACTCCCAGCGATTTTTTTCACTCCTACGAGCAATTTTTTCAAAGTAACAGTAATTTGAGGGTGTCCGGATTAATATGAATACATACCTTACCCAAATCGGACTTTGAACCAGCTCGCCATTGGTTCTTTTTGAACATTGATTCGGAACCGGGTCATCATGTTTGTATGGATTTTTTTTCGAGTATAATTCATAACCCTCTACTGTGTATCACCTGAGAGTGAATGAAGCTCAATCTGAGGATTTTGAAAAGTTACCCACATATGGAAAAAATACCAAAATAGATTAAATTGTTAAACTAGGTAACATTAGTTCAGTCGGTGAAAGTGTAGGTTACAAAGTAACACTTTGTTGAAGATGACATGGTTCGATTCCCGGTCTAGTTAGAAATTTTTCGTAAAGGGAAATTTCTCGATTTCCTGAGCATAGGGTATGATGGTATTTTTGACACAATAATAGTAACTAATGCAAAAATAGTGAAGGTATTGATAAAAAACCGAGCTCATTTTTGACACTGCGTTTAATCATTTCTTAAGTATTTTTTTTTTGCTCAAAATTACACAGCAATAAACTAAGAGTGTTTTGAACCATATTACACTGAACCAAAAAATCATCCCCAGATCGACTGCACAGTACTTCGCTTACGTCCTTTTGCCAAAAACAGTCGGTTTTCTGATGGCAGTCATATGGCTGAGTTCATCATCCGATGAATACCTGTATGACAGTCATCCTAATTTGAAGCTGTATTCATGTCAAAATCGAATTGAAGGTTGACAATTTTCCGAGGATTTGTTTTCAAAAATTTCAGGATTTGTATTCGAAAATAGGATGATGATCAGAAATTTATCCAATGAAATCGGGTTGAAAGTTGAAGGAGAAATTTTATATGTTTTGAATTGATGTGGGATCAAAATTAACAAAAACTGAAATCTTTATTATTAGTACTTTTTTCGATCTTCGTCAATTGTACCGTGTTTGGTAAGTGCAATATAAGGTAGATTAGGGAACGGATTACGCCTCCCTGGCTCCCTATTCGAAGCACGGGGTTATGCATAGCTTACATTGATTTGGATGCATGTTGAAACACAACCCTGGAAAATATCTCAGTCTATTGTGAAGACCCTGAAGTCTGTCGTAAAGTGAACATGGCAGTCGATTTCGGAGGACTATTTTCGAAAGGCGTGTTCTACCCTACGGCGTTGTTTTGAGAATGTCGTTGATGAAAATGGAAGACACATCATGTTTTTTTCTGTCGCACCCTGTACATATACAGTGGTGTGATGTGATAGGAAGCCACCATCAGTGCAGAACTTGCCTGGACGTATGGGTCCTGCCATTGGGAAAGCCAAACTTTAAATACCTGTAATCCTCACTATTTCGTTGTATGAAGGACCAAAAACGGGGATTTAGACCCGTAAGCAGATGCATTTACACGAAACTCAGGGAATCGATAGAGATTCTTCGTTCGGTGAAACGCTCTTATTAAAGGACATGAACATTAAGTAATACACATAAGGAATTCCATCAGGTGGTTAGTAACACTGTACCCTGTTTGAAGGCAATTAGACCTTCGTTGACCTCGATCTGACGATTTCCAGCAAGGTAGGTATAATTGTCATCCATAACTTGGGACATATAACCATAAACCCCTGGTTGAACAATTTGGTGAAATTATAGTCTATAGATGCATTTCGTGCCATCTCGCAACTTTATGCTTCTATGGATTATCAAGTTCATCTTTTTCGTACAAACCGGGGGAGACTTTGTTCCATACCCAATAATTTCGTTATCTCCATTCCGCTCAACCAACCCCAATGTTTTGTGATATAGTGGGTGGAATTTACAGTATGTTGATATTTTATAATCGTGATATAGTACAATTTTTTGCATAATTTCATTCTTTATTATTATCTATCACTTGTGTGATGTTTAACGCTAGCAATTCAATCTATGATACTAGATTTGAAATTAATATACATAGCTGTGTATATCGAAAGAAAAAACACAATATTCACCTTATTGAAATATGGCATATACTTCCAAAAATCTGTCACTTTATCAATTACAAACAATACAATATACTATAGACTGTTTCAGAAATTATAAGCACACTTTCAAAATATTACAAATGTGATGTTTTTTAAGACGTCTCTTCTTTTATTTGGCAAATTATATCCGCTCTGGTGTTTTACATAACATTTTACTCTTTTTTAATCAAAATCTTTAATTACAACCGAGATATCTCACTTTTTCTCGAGCATGACCCATAAGTTCCTGTCCAGTACTTCCCACCATTTTCAACACTTTTTCAAAGCCATCCGCTGGTTTTACAAATTTCTTACATTTGATTTCGACAAAGCCCAGAAAGTCTCGATTGGCCGGGCCTCCGGACTATTTGGCAAATTCGCGTCTTTCGGCACAAAACAGACATTTTGAATTTTGTATCACCCTAGTGTGTCCTTAGCGTAATGATATGATGCCAGGTCAAAATATGACTGGACCATCATGCTGCTTGATCATCAGCAATAAACGCTTCTGGAGGCATTTCTTGATGTACTTCTGGGTGATCATTGTCTCCGATGTTAAGTACGGTCTAGATATTTTTCGCATATTGCCTGTCACACCATCAGCTTCTCACCAATTGTTTGGGTGAAAATGGCCTTCTCCGTTGCGGGGATATCCCTGCCCTTGCGAACAGTGAAGAGTTTCATTATCCAATTTTACATACGTTTCATCGTTCACTCAGGATTTCTACACAAAATTTTATCATATAGTTTCCGGGCTTTCGGTTTCACAGACGCGGCGTGCTTTGAGTTCCTTTTGGGTTTCTTCTACTTGCGGTATGTCTTGAGTCCTAGTCGCTCTTTTGCACGCATCACATTAGACTATCTTTTTCGCCACATATCGAACGAAAGCCGATGTTTTCTGCTTATTGGCATCCCTGATCTTCTTGTCAATAGCTGGACTCAGAGGACCGGAGCTCCGACCACTCCTTGGTGCATCTTGAAAAGTATATTGTTCTCCATATTTTCTAACTGCAGCTCGTACCGCTCCGACACCTACTTTCTTGGCAAATTTTCTTAAAGAGATTCCACTCACAGTGTACCATTTGTTCACGATACTTTTTCTCTGCTTCGAAATAAGACTACGCATTTTAAAAGTCAACAAGAAACTAAGTTTTGTTTTGATGCTATGACGTAAACAAAAGAACGTAGCCAACATAATTTGGAAAATTTCATTGAACTCAAAATGACCGTTAACATTATATGTGCTTATAATTTCTGAAACAGTCTATATTCCAATACCATTCTAGTAGATTCATCATTTGAATAACTTACAGTTCTCATTTCAAGATACCGAAAACTTATGTGAAATTTCTGGGGTGGATATACTGTTTTTTACATACTGTATGACCTTCCGAGGTATTTTCCAGATCAATTTATTATTTTCTAGCCAGTTTATTGCATGTGATAGGTGGCATGGTGAAATGTATATTAGTACACGTTATACTAATAATGAATCACAGTTTTATTGTTTTTCGATGCCTGATCATAAGAAATAACAAGATCGTGTAAATATAAATCTTCTTTTATTCAAGTTTATCAAACAATATGGCTATCAAGTTGATTTTCTAGTTCAGTTCTAGTTCTAGAGAGAACTGTTGTTTGCGGTTGCGAATTTGAGGGAAAACTTTAATTCCGGTGAATAAATTCGTTTCTTTACTATAGAAAAGGTAAAGTTTTTTATAGTCCCATAGGCCGTGACAACAGAGATAGAACAGATTTAGCATTGAGTCCAGTTTGCTCATGACGGAGGTCACTAAAGATTATTTGATTTCCACAAAAAGCTAAAAGCTACCCAGGTAACCAACAAGCATTAGCATATGCAGTATATCAACCCTAAATCTGCTTGTCATATGTTACAAGCTTTATATTAGCATTATATCAGCATGTTGAATGCTATCTGTTGTAAAGTTGGATTTCAAATGCTATTTAAATGCTTGTAGCCTGTAATAAGCATTTCGCATGCAAAATAGCATTAATGAAGCATTATCATAGCATTGCCGTAAGGCAGCCGTATATTGGGCCAAAAGCGGCATTTATGTAGCATTCAAGGCGCCTTAATTGCTTGATAAGTTGTCGTAAATACGCTTTCGAACTACTTATTGGTTACCTGGGTAGTGGAGTTGAATTTACTCATTGAGTTCATTTTGTTTTCAACGTATGTGGATGAAAATTAAATGCCATGTTAAGAGAAGCTAACGAGCTCTCGAACACAGTTCTTCATTCATGGAGAAAACACGTTTCATCGATTACACCAAAGATTCAATCTTAATCTTCTTAATAAAGGTGTTGTAATGAAATCAAAATAACTGTCAACTTGTGGAATGTTAGCATACACGATTTCTTATGCCCCTTGAAGCCCTATTTTGCATGTTGGAGTTCTGTTGTTGTTCATTGAATTAAACAATAAACAAACATATTCTCTTCCCCTCTCTTCTCTCTCTCTCTCTCTCTCTCTCTTTCTCTCTCTAAAATAAACTTTGATGTAATAATAAACGAGATGGTGATTTCCAGGTCATGTAAAATTTAACTGAGCAAACATTACAGGCTTCATTTATCAAGTCTTGTAAATTTGAAAACAAGTGTGAGTTTATTTCCATGCTTATTTCATGTGAATGAAAATAAACTGCAAACAATAAAATAATTTTAACTGTGTATGTCATATCAGCCGCTCGATCCCAAAATTACTTCAAATAGTCATTTGTGTTTTTTTTAAATTGTGAACTTCGAGTAGAGCTAGTTATAAAAATATGAGTATATTACCCAAAAACGGCTACAAAGTGGCTACAACGATAAGATAATTATACAGATAGAAAGAAACATTTAAATTCAGCTTTGTGTAATGCACATAAAGGGAATGCTGGATTTGGCAGAAAATAATGAAATATTTCATGTAAATTTATGCCAGATGACGCCTGAATCTAGTCTATTGAATTAAAGATTGCAAACATTGTTGCATGGCGCATGAAAGATTGCAAACAATTTCATTGTTTACGCCTCCTTTGGCTTGAAATTGAACGAGGGGAAATTCTACGCGCCCATTTAAATTTATCATTTTTTTCTGTGTCATATTTTTAGAAATGGGTAAGTCTCCATTATGATATGATAATTTAAATATTGTAGAACAGTAAAACAACAAGCAAATTGCTTATTTTTCTTAATTTTTTACATATTTAAGAGCGTATTAAAGGAATGTTCGTAATTGGCAAACTGAAAAAAATCAAACTAGCTCGCTTGTTCACGTTTTTAAAATCAAAAAACTAATAAACTGATCCACTTATTCTTACTATCATTAGTAATTGCGATAAAATTTATTTAAATTCCACTGAAAAAGGCTCATATTTAGTCAGAAAGGCCTATTTCATCTGCAATGTAGAGATTTCTTCAGTGTCGAGCACTCGAGTGAAGTGTTGATTTAGATTTTGCTAGTTTTCAAAGAAACTGCTCACGTTTAATAACTACAATGTGCAGCCCCATTGAGTTGTTCAAATTGATAATGTAGGACTGCCCTACTAAATGAAAGCCATTTTGAAAATTCGAAATTCTTTGAATTATTATACTCTTTGTTGTCTTTTTTAGATTTATGGATTAACATTTATGATTTTTTTTCTATATTATGTTGTCCAAAATTAACAACTTTCTCTATTGCTTAAAATTATTTCCCATCAATTGGTGCACACATTTTTGAAAATCGTCGGAGAAACGACTGAGATATTAACGCTCCAAACCTGACCACTTTTCGTGACGGTCGCAATTCGATTTTTTTTTAATTGTACCCCAGTATGGAAAACAAAGACGTATTCCTAGGTCAAATAGGAAAAACGATTCTTTCAGATATATACTTGAATCAAAAGCCTGCTTCCAGATATAGGAGGACGTATTCAAAAGATCGAAAGATTTATTATTAGAAATGTATGGGAAAAGCTTTGAATGAGAGGTTTTTTTTTCGGATTCAGAAAGGTGCCCGTTGTAAAGTGCTCAGAATCAAGGTAGATCTGGTTTTCAAGGTGCCGTACAGGGTATTACCGCCCAAACACAATGAAAACGGAAACGGAACGACAAACGTCAAGTTTGACAGTTGTTGAACATGTCTTCGATATGTCCAATTAGAATCGCCTTGGATCTAGGCTTTGCCGTTTGCCGTTGCCGTTCAACTTCCATTATCATTGTGTTTGGGCCATTAGATTAACCAGCGGACCCGAATTAATTCAAACTACACGGAAAAATAATGAGCCAGCGCGTATAATTTCCCCTCGTTTAATGCCAAGCCAAATGAGGCGTAAACAACGAAATTGTTTCCAATCTCTCATGCGCTTTACAACACTGTTTGCTATCTTGCATACAACAGGCTAGATTCAGGCGTTGTATAGCTTAAATTTACATGAAATATTCCATTCAACAATCCATTTGTGTTAATTCATACAAATCTAGCATTCCCTCGATGTGCATTAGATAACGTAGAAAATTCAATGTTTCTTTTTATCTGTGAAGGGAACATATTTGTTTGTTGTTGTCAAAGGAATAAACCTTTCTACGTTATCTTATGCACATAAAGGGAATGCTAGATTTGGCAGAGAATGATGGGATATTTCATGTAAATTCAAGCCAGATAACGCCTGAGTCTAGGCTGTTGTATGAAAAGTTGCAAACATTGTTGTATGGCGCATGGAAGATTGCAAACAATTTCGTTGTTTACGCCTCCTTTGGCTTTTTTTCTGTGCAGTTTGAATTGTTTAGGACTAGGGTTCTTATGCATGGTCAGCATCGGAGTCATTATTTGTTTTCTTTGCATTGAATCCCGTTTTGACTGATAAAGAGGCGCGCCTTTTAAAAGTGTTTTCACTCTTCAAAGGGTTTAAATAGCGGAAATTTTCAAGAAAACCAGAATCAACATAGAAACAAACCATGACAACTGTCACAACACCGAATACTTCATCACTTATCAATAGTAGTAAACTCAAAGTGCTCGCCGTTGTTTGCATGTTTTACATTGTTTGTTCTGCTTTATCGACTCAAAATGAACCTAAAAAAAAGCGCAACCGTGGAGACGGAGAGATTTTATCGTTACATTTTTTTCCAAGTTTCTGATTTGGGAATTTATTGAGAAGTGCTGCTACTGAATCCGTGGTTCATCTTTCTGGACTATGGTGACCCGTGAGAAGTGGAGCGAAAAATTAAGGTGCAGCACAGAGAACAGATATCCAAGCTGGAATGCCCTCCGTGTGTAAATTTCTGTAACTGCCATTTTAAAATTTCAGCTCGTTTCCGTTAGTTTTGCTGAATCGTATAGTGATGGCGCCACATGATCGCCTCTAGATTTGATAGTCTGTCAATTTTAGTTTGGTGAAACCTAGACTAGGCGGCGTTGTTTTCCAACTGCTTTTAAAAATTTACACAGTAAATTGGGAAAAAAATGTTCGATCCTGGATGTCTGTTCTCTGTGGTTGAAGTTAAAATTTTCGACAGGAAGCGTGAGACGCTTTTAGTTTTATTTCGAGGTGAGCAAATGATTTTTGCCGCCCCAACAGCAACACCGACATGTTCAGGTACGACAGAAGCGGAGCAGTGATTGGCTGATCCGCACGAATTTCTTTTCGTGCGTTGTACAAAAAAGGTGTAATGCAAGGATTTTGCTCATAACAAACAGTACGAATGTTGTTTCACTGTATAAGACATGTGTTTTTGAGCCTCTATCGAATTTACAAAAACGAAAAAACATATTTAATGACCGCTTTGATATCAATTCAGTCTCAATTTCATTTGTTGATATTTGTTGATTACCAACAGTTCTATTGATCCATATATGTTTTGGATATAAATTATAATAATTTTACCCGATAGACGCAGGGAGTGGTTTTACTAATTAGATTAATCAGACAATGTTGCGTTTGAGCATAATGCAATGTAGTGCGTCCAAAATAACTTAGGGTCAGCACAGGTAAATTCATTTACCGGTCGTTCGACAAAAACATGTTTACAGATCCCAAACCAACTCACATGGGCCCATGGAACCCGATTCAATTAACGAAACACGTTTCATTGCCCGTGGAAGTGTTGAGGCAAAGGGCCGGCACCTATTAGTTGCAAAGTGCACCGAGGTCACCCATGGATATGGCCTCGGCAATCGAGTTGTGCTTTGTACGATGACATCGATGGCACCGACCACACCAGACGCCAGTCACACTGCAGTAATTTAGTCGCCGCACAAAGTGGGGAAATGATTTAATGTTTTTCACTTCCACGAAATGTGGTCCTGTCGGTTTGTTTCGATTGCTTCTGTGCGGCTGTTAACTCGTTTCTTCAAATGCACTCTCATTGCAACAATTTGACTCTGTTCTGAGTCTGTGTTTAACGAAACATACGAAACATATCTTTGAGGGTTAATTTGTATACTTACTAATCTCCTCAGCTTCAATCTTCTTCAAACGATCTTTCACTACGTTTAAATTTCGCTTCTAACAAAAACACACTGCCACCATCAACAATAACACTATTTCCATCAAATTTCACACCCGAATGCTGTCACCGATAGAGTACTACCATATGTACCATCTCCTCCCATGCGCCCCACTTAGAACCAAACCGATTTTTCCTTCTTCAATATTAATATATGATTACGGCTTCGCGCGCGTGCCGATACTATCCCTAACACAATTCTCTGACCCAATTACGCGAAGCCACCACCACAAAATATCAACCCAACTGGCCTCTGAAAGTTGGCTCGTCAATTTTCCTTTTCTTCCGCTGACAAGTTGTTAATTTTCTCATCGTCCATCGTTCAGCCAAAACTCAAATTTAATCGAAATTGTCGGAGGACGACCGGGACAGAACACAAAGATCCACCGCGGCTGGCGACATCAGCGTCGGCCGGATCCTAATGAATAAATGAACAAGCCAAAAGTGGGTTACAATTGACACCGGCAGCAACCAGGAGCACCCGAAGCATGTGAATTGCGGTAGGTTGTAGAGCGGTCGGTGTTTGAAATAGGACTGAATACCTACAACAGCTGGTAATGAAAATACTTGATTCCTATCAGTTTTCTTCTTACCCGCTGATTAGGAGGGGCCCATCGACGTGTGTTGGTGTGGGGAAGAACGAGGATTAGCACGCGACGAGCAGCAGCAGTGATATTGTTTACCCGACACTTACTAGCTAAGTACCGAGGTTCGGGCTTTGTGAGATACGACATATCTGCCTAAGGGATTACCCCCATGAGTGTTATTGTCGGTAGATTGACGAACTTTGCTGCGATTGAGTTGCGTTACTTCTTTGTGTGCCCCGTGCATACTCGCGAGGGAAATGCAACGTGTTTACTTCTTGGAAATAATGCTGTTTATAAATTCGCGTTGGGGTTTATTGTCGCGAAACTGTCACGTGACAGGGACGAATGAGTTTTTTTCGATTTCCGTTATTTATAGGGTGCCCCAGTAAGTCTAAGCACGATTTGTGATAAGCAAAAAGAACTCCGTTTTAGGGTGAATTGAGTTTTTATTGCACTTTTATGTTCTCTACAATATTCTTATTAAGTTCTATGTGACATTTCCGAGATCCATTTAATCGTACTCCAAAGGGCGTACTTCGGAGTCATTAACTCTAGTCGAGTTATTAGTACACGACACTGAAGAAGTCGGCACATTGTAGACGAAACACGCGTATCTGTCAAGACAAGCAATACAAGTAGTTGGAATTAAAGGGAAAATACTAATTTTTCTTTTCATTTCTTCAAAAAGTTTTGGAATGCAAGAGATAATAGCAATGCCGTGATAAATTCATATGATATCGCACGAATTTCAAGGAACTGATCGAGGCTGAACCGCCAATTTCTGTTCAGTTGTAACGTTTTTCGGGCCCTCTGTGAGGAAACGTGAGAACGACGGGAAATTTGAACCGACTCCGAAAAGGACAATTCAACTCCGTCGTGGTACTGACTGTTTAGGGCAATCTGTAAGTATGTGACGTGAGTTTTCCTGCCTGATAATGGACGAAAAAAATCATGTCCTGGAAGACTTTAAGCAGCTTCCCGGAATGTCTTATTATACTGCCATGCAACTGAACGGCGTAGAAGAGCATTTCAGGACGAAGAAAAAAGCCAAGTTTCCCAAAAAAATTTTGTTTTGGCAGGCAAAATGCAGTTGTGGTCGAGCAAGCCAAAGCTTCATTACTACCGGAACGGTAAACAAAGAAATATACCGTGAAAATGCCTAACGAAGCGATTGTTATCATTTCTACGCAGTCATGACGCTCCCTCGCTATTCTGTCACTACGCCAAAGATGTTTTGGAATGGTATAAAGCGATTGGAGTCCATGTTGTACCGAAAGAGGCGAATCCACGTAACTATCCGGAGTTGCGACCTATCGAGTGGTATTGGCGTCTCTGTGAAGAGAGAACTCTCTCTCTCTCTCTCTCTCTCTCTCTCTCTCTCTCTCTCTCAATATAAACAACAAGCTACAACTATAGAAAAAAACCGAAAATTTTGGACAAAAGCAGCTCTGACTAGAGTAAACTCAAAAGTCCGTAGTTTCTTCATGCAGCCTTGTTAAGTAACTGTAATTAGTTTGCAGATGACTAATAATGCACAATAAAATGAATAAAAAAATCATCTTGGACAGCAAATTCGCTTTATTCCAAGTTTAATCTGTCCAGATTTTGTCACGAACAAATCTTAAGAAAGGGTTCAAACTTCTGTCAGAACATGCTGCTTACCCGAGAAATACACATTTTGTGTTTTAGTTGCCTGGATAACTCTTGTGTTTTGTTGAAATTTCTGCTTCATTTATATGAGTGACCCCCTCCCTCCAGAGTGAAAAATTCCTGCCTCCAAAAACTCCCATATGCCAAATTTGTTTAATTATTTGTCAAGTTATGCAGAAATTTGTGTTTCATTTGTATGGGGCGCCCCGTCCAGACGAGAGAGGAGCCTCGAACCATCATAAGAGCCTTTTTCGGCCCCCAAAAACCCCTGCATACAAGTTTCATAACAATGAATTATCCCTACGATACTTCTCATGTTTGTTTTAAAATTGTGTTTCATTTGTATGAGAGCCCTTCCTTCCAGTGAGAAGAGGGGTTTCGAACCACTATAGAAACATATTCTGCTTTCAGAAAACCCTACATGCCAAATTTGTTTCCATTTGCTTGATTAATTCTTGTGTTATGCAGAAACTTCTGTTTCATTTGTATGAGAGCCATCCCTTTCTGATAGGAGAAACTACCATAAAAACATGTTTTGCTTCCAAAAACTCCCACATGCCAAACTTGGTTCCATTTGCTCGATTATTTCTCGAGTTATTCAGAAATTTGTTTCTCATTTGTAAGGGAGCCTCGTCTTTTAGAGATGGGAGGGCTCTTTAGCTATCATAGAAACCTTTTTCATACCCAAAAACCCATCCATACAAAATTTCACGTCGATCGGTTTAGTGGATTTCGAGTCTGTAAGGTTCGGACAGCCAGACAGACAGAAATTCATTTATATATACACAGAAACAAAAGCGTCTCTGATAATGAAACGGACCGTGAACTAGTTCACGTTTTCGGGATTTTTATCTTTAAATGTGGTTTAGTTCATGATAACGTGAATCAGTTCTCGGTGTATTTTTGCATGTTCTCGATTTCATGACTGCAGTTCACGGATTGTAGAAGAAATAATAAATTCAATTTTCCGTATGACCTGCTAGCAGATTGAAAGTTTCAAAATAAGAAAGAGCTGATCGTGATTTAAACCCATAATTTCCAATAAATGTTCATTAGTTTCATGCCGAAACACTAAGTACAACATACCACTTTTCAACATTCGGAGTTATGACTTCCGTCCTTATGACCCAATGGCGGTCTGCCTAATGGCGTTCGGCGTAATGGTCCTACACCAATCTGAATAACGTTTTATAATGAACAACTTATCATGAAATGGGGATAAAAAAAACTTTTCCGACCAATGCACAGTGGGAAAAAACGGAGACAAATTCCCACAGCTGAGACGCCGCTGGATTTGTTGCTTGAAATATATCATTTCTTGTGGGAAATTTGCCAAAAAATTGAATGGTGCTGGTTTTATTCTGAGCCAGGCCCGAGAAATGGTCAATTTTTCCCCCATTTTCCCCTGAATATGTGTCTTTTTGATTTGGTATCCATGTTACTACAATTGCCGCTGAATGTTTTGCCCGCATAGACGCATATTTCATATTAAAAACTCTTGGGAATCGAATGGTGCAAGTTTCATTCAGTTCCGAGCTAAAAAATTGGCCTATTTTGCCCAATTTCCCCTTTAATTTGCGGTTCTCTTGTTCGTATTCTTTCAGCTACAATCGCTGACAAAGTTTTTGGCTAAAAACAGCCTATCTACAGCCTATCTTACGTGCAACCGCAAATTAAAGGGGAAATTGGGCAAAATCGGCCACTTTCCGAGCTCTAAACTGAATGAAAATTGCACCATTCGATTCCCAAAAGTTTTTAATATAAAATATGCTTACATGCGGGCAAAACATTCAGCGGCGTTTTTAGATGTAATCAAAAAGACACACTTTTAGGGATAAATGGGGTAAAATTGACAACTTTTCGGGCCCGGCTCAGAATGAAACCAGCACCGTTCAATTTTTTGAAAAATTTTCCATAAGAATTCTATTTCAAGCCGCAAATCCAGTGGCGTCTCATCTGTGGGAATTTGGGTCCGTTTTTTCCACTGTGCAATGTGACCTAATGAAAGGGTAGGATTCATGCATGGACCAAATAAAGAAATCGTGTCAATTATCCAGCCTTGATCGTTTTCTAACATGGTGGGTTCGGTAATTCTTCATCAAAATGATCCCAAAGCTCTCAGTTCTAAAGGATGACAAACCATTCCGTAGTAGAAGAGCAGATTATTCCTCTATGTGAAAAATAAATAATTCGAAAAGTTTTTAACGTTCATAGCACCAGCGGGTTCGCACAAATAATCCGGCTTACCTTTTTCAAAAATTACAGTGATTGCTACGTTTCCTAAATATCATTGCCATAATCATCCAGCTTTATTAAGTTTTATTAAAGTTTTATGAAAACCACTAGAAATCAATTTGGTTTTATCCAGGGATTGCCAACACCTTCCATATTTTGGTCAGGTTTATTAGAACCTACACAGCTTGTTTACAACGACCTTTTAACCTTGTTTTCTCAAATTTGTTTTATAAATAAATGCTTCATGTTGAATTCCATTAAATGATGTAGAACAGCCGAATAAACTTATAAAATAACTTCTGATTGATGGGGACACATGGTTGGCAAATTCCTTCAAGTTATAAGAAAGCGTAGTAGGATAGTCAGCAAAAACCTAAAAACATACCTTTTTTATTATTTTTTTTAATTTTTGTTTTATTATCTCAATAATTAAATTTTACATACATCGCCAAATTTTTGATATGTTATGTAATTTAATGTCCAATCTTTCAAGAAAACAATATAAAAACGAGGGGACTCTTTGGTCCCGAGACCATGAAAATCTTAAAAAACTAAAAGAGTCCATGTTTTTATTATAAATGTTGCAGAAAAGGGGGTATTTTTCTATTTTTCCTCTAAAGAATGTTTAATAACCTATCATTTGCAAATATGTTTTTTTGAAGTAAAAAAAAAGCATTTTTGAAAAAAGGCAATTATTTGGACCACCCTATCGCAGACATTAAGTCACAATCAAGCTACAACAAATGATGACAGTTTTGTGTTGATTGAGTATTTATGTAAGGTAGCCACCATCCCGTAAGACCTTGTCATGTATGCAGTTTCCCTTAATACACTAATACACTCAGCGAATCAAAAATAGCAACACGATATTTTTTTGGAAATATTTTTTCTCATGGTTTTTTCACCTTTTTATAGTTAGTGTTTTATTTACTATGTTTTTGACTAGTTTTGGTGGTATTTCATAAAAAAAATTACGAAAAAAAAAATAGCACCAGCTTGTATTCAAAATACCCTGTCTGTCATTTGACAGACGTTTGCATTTGTTTGCAAAATGTTCCTAGAGAGTTTATTCTTCTTATTCAGCATATCAAGCTTATTGCTTTCACAATTTACTTATTGCTTGATCTCAACTTAGTGTTCTGAATGCACTTTCACAGTTATCTAGAGCTATCGATGCTAGGTATCATTTTTGCATTTGCATGATTGTGTGGCAAGTACAATCATACCCCATGCCCAGGGAGTCGAGGAATTTTCCATAACGAAAAATTCCTAGAGAAGACAGAGAATCGAACCCAGTAACCTCCAGCATGGTGTTGCTTTGTAGATGTGCCTTTACCGACTGAGTTGAGGGAGGACACATCTATGTCTAAGTCTTCTTAAAATTGTAGTAATCTCCGATTATTATTTCCAGCAATTTTTCGAAAATGAAAACATCTTCCTTTTGAAGAGAAATTAAAAATCAAGGCGTACCATGATGCATGTCTCTCTAGTAGAGAGACTGTTCGGAAACTTCTTCAAAAATTTTGATAAAAGTGGCCAAATAGAGAAACGTGGAAGGAAAAGTAATAAGGATACTCGGAGAATCTGTAAAATGTAAAATGAACCAGAAAAGAACAGCATCACAAATCCACGTGGAGATGGAGCTTCCGGTTACCACACGTCGTGTTTAACAAATCCTGTCGAGTAGCGAGTACTTGAGGTGTTGTAAAAGGCTGGGAAAGCCCAACCTCACAGAACGGCATAAGCTGAATCGTTTCAAATTAGCAGAAAAGTGCATTTCTTGGACCGATGAATGGAAAAACCGATGAAAAGAAGTTTAACCTTGACGATCCGGATGGCACTGGCACAACTTGCGCAAAGACCCGGATATGAAAATGAGCAGAAACTCTGGTGGTTTGAGGCACCTTTTCCATTCGAGGAAAGCTTGCATTGGCGTGGAGTGCCACTAAAATAAAGTCCAAAGATTACGTGGCGATGCTCGAGATAAACTTGATTGAACACGGCAAGACTTTGTTTTTCAGCAAGATAATGCGGCCATTCACAACTCTAAACTGACTAACTCGACAGGCCAGCTTGTTCTCTGGATCTGAATTCAATCGAGAACCTTTGGCTTATTCTTGCTCGTCGCATTTACAAAAATGGCAAGCAATTCGACAACGTAAACAGGCTGAAACAACGAGTTCGAACATACTAGGAGCAAATTAAGCAGAGTTCGCTGGAGAAGCTGATTTTGTTCATAAGATTGCGACTAATTGAAGTTATCAGAAACAGTGGCTCGTATACACATTACTAAGTACTCCTTCAAGTAGAATTTTGAAAAAATGAATTGTGTTTTGGTTAAAAGAAAAGGTGGTGTTGTCTTTATTTCGCCCTATTTTTTCATATTTTAGTACTGAAATGTAAATAGTCCCAGAGGACTAAATAATTTTACACTGGCTTGATTGGTAACTCATCTGAGAACATTTAAAAAAAATTCTATTGAATGATGGGTAATTTCACATTCATACAAAAACATGGTGGGGCTATTTTTATTTCGCCGAGTGTAGCAAGATCAAGTTGAGTTACCAGTTTGCATTCACAATAACGCTGTATCAAGGGCCAAAAACAGTGGGGCGCACCCGTAAGCGTGAAATCCACGGAAGATTCTCCTCCCAACGATACGATCCAACAAATCCAATCACCCAATTTGCAATATCTATTAAGCATTCCACATGATGGTTTGTTAAAAAGGGTGCACAACTCTCACTGAAACTGTTGGAGTAGTATTCACAGTTTCTTAATGGAATCTGTAGGTTTAAGCAAATGATACTGTTTGTTCTCTTCTAGACATCGGTTGTCATACCATTTTTGTCATACAGGTTGTCATCTCCATTGTCTCATTCCAAGTTGAGGGATACCTTGATGTTTCCTCCCTTCCAAATATATGTTAAATATTGTATGGTAAAATATAAAATATAGTGTAAGAATAATATAAGGAGTGTATCGAATATAAGCTATCCACATACATTTGCGTTGTAGGCATGTATTTGTGATGGTTTTTTATGCTCTGAACACTGCATGCTGTGAGTTTGACTGTTAGCTTTCTTTTGTTTGCTTGTTTGTGCGGTTCAAATTCTGCGTTTTCAAAATGTCGCGTATTTAAAAGGAAGTGAGAATTAAGGTTCTGGACACATCGTTAAGTGAGAAGGGTATTACTATGCGAAAATTGGCGAGGCGGTTTGGAATTCATCAAGCGAGTGTTAAAACCATCATTAATAAGTTTGGGGAACACTATTCTTTGGATGAGCTACCAGAAAGAGGCAGAAAACCCGGTTCTTCCAACCCGAAACTGGAGCAGAAAGTGGTATCTCTAATCATGAAGAAGAAATCAGTGTCAATACGTGATTTGGCCAAAAAAGCAGGAAAATGATCCAGCGTATCAAGAGGCGAAACCAACTGAAGACCTACAAGAAGCAGAAAATCTCGAAACAAAGTGAAGAACAGAAGAAGCGAGCAGCAACAAGGGCCCGGAAATTGTATTCGCGTCTTTTGCAGCGTCCGGATGCATGCGTTTTGATGGACGATGAGACCTATGTAAAGGAGGACTCAAAAACCCTTTCAGGTCCACAATACTTAACTGCCGTCGTTGGGGAGGATGTGAGCGATGCGGACAGGTCGATTCAAGTGGAGAAATTCGGTCGAAAGGTACTGGTATGGCAAGCAATATGTTCCTGTGGTTTGAAGTCAACCATTTTTTACACTACCGGTACTATAAATGCGGAAATCTATCGATCTGAGTGTCTCCAGAAGAGATTGTTGCCTTTATATAAGAAGCATAGTACACCTCCACTGTTTTGGCCGGATTTAGCGTCGGCTCACTAAGCCAAAACCACTCTCAATTGGCTTGCGGAACAGGTTATAGATTTCGTTGAGAAAAATATCAATCCACCAAATTGCCCTCAGCTTCGACCCAACGAACGTTACTGGGCAATCGTGAAGAGGGTCTTCAAGAAGACTGGTAAGGCAGCTGGGAACATGCAGGAGTTAAAAAAAATTTGGGCTCAAGCGTCCAAAAATGCGATGCAACACTTGTCCGGAACTTGATGAAGAGCATTCGATCCAAAGTTCGAAAATTCGTGAAGGAATAACTTAAATTTCATCCGGTCTTCATTATGTTCAAGTTTAACCTCGTACAATAAAGGATCAATTTTTTGTATGAATAAAATATCGGTTTGCAACATAATTTGAAAGAAAGTTTGTGGATAGCTTATTTTCGATACACTCCTTATTCGCGATACAACTTGCGAGCCCGGGTTTTAGTTGTCATTGCGGTTCGGTACAGTTTTCTCCTTGAACGACTTCATATCTTGCTGGTGCTCGGAAGTATGCACGAAATTTGGGGACGTTTTTATTTTTCTAGCCACAGTACGACCAAACGATCTGGTCTCTTTTGCAATATTTGCTTCACTTTCGCGTCCTTCTGGTGGATCCTGAGATTCGCGTTTGTTCCGTTCCCAGCCTTCCTGGCTGTTGTCAAACGTGTATCAAAAGATTTAAGAACTTTATGGGCAGTGCTTGCAGGAAAACCATGCTTTTTTTGGAAGTTTTCTTACTGACAGTTTCGGATTTTCACTACGACCGCACACAATTGCTTTTCGCACTTGCTCTTATTTCGACGCCTTTTTCGATCTAAAAGCTTGTAGTATCACCAAAATTTGATTTTACACAATGAACAGATAAACGTTCATCAGTCTGAGAAACATTTCATGCGTTGATGAAGTGTTTCCAGAGATATACGTATTTAGGGGTGTCCAGATTTTGTTGCGAACAAGTTTAAGTCAAGAATGGGGATTACTCTGGAGTAGCTCTCAGTGCTACATTATTCACATGAAGTTAACATAAGGTTATACAAGAGAAAATTACGTTCCAACTGACAGGATACCGCGTAGTTTGAAGAGAAACGTCTATGAAATGAATCTTAGAGGGTTTGAGCTGTTTGGTGGAATACTTGTAACTATAAATTAGAAGAAAAATTAGTAATCTCCATTTAATTCCAACTACCTTTGCTTATCTTCGACAGATACGCGTATTTCGTCTACAATGTGCAGACTTCTTCAGTGTCTCGTACTAATAGTCGAGTTATTAGTACGAGACACTGAAGCAGTCTGCACATTGTAGACGAAATACGCGTATCTGTCTAAGATAAGCAAAGGTAGTTGGAATTAAATGGAGATTACTAATTTTTCTTCTAATTTATAGTGGTCTATGAAATGCTTTTACACAGAAAGAAAAACCATGGTAGAAACTAACGATCCGAGAATTTAATGAAAAACACACACCTACGTTTGATTTAGCAGAAATTACATCCATTAGCAAACGAAAATATTTGAACAAAACTCATTCCTAAAAAAAACATAAAAGCACCAGTTCTATTAAATTTTCATTCATTTAGTAGCAAGAGCTGCTAGGCTCTAATCGGGTTGAATAAATGTAAGATTGAAAGACAATTTGTTTAAGACTGTCTATTTTTTTAATGCAGTCACATATACCTCCATCATCATTACATCATCATCATCTTCATCATCATTATCACCATTCTGTTGGTAACCCATGTCGATGTAAGAATTAACGACACATTAATAAGTTCACATTCGTGTGTATTTCATCGTGTCAGTGTAGTTTCATATCATCTGCTGAATCACCATGTCACACGTGATTCTCATTTCAGATAATTTAAAGATTCGTTAGGGAGCTCGTGCAAAATGCATTTCTCGCATATTCATCTTTCTACACGGTTCTACACAGTCACTGTCGTCGTCGTCGTCGTCGTCATCATCATCATCATACCATCGAGCCGAGCAGGATGGATTAAGAAGCAAAGCAGACACAAAGATGTGTCTACTTATGACGCGAAACGTGATGCTCCGCGTCCTGCCACCCTCCCCATACAGACTTTATGTCCGAGTGCGTGCGAGATGGGTATGTCCCCAATAACTTGGATGGCAAAAATTTGGCTCGTTGCGGCTGATTCAAAAAGTGGCATTCATTTGGCTGGTAGTGCACTTCTGTGCCTAGCGCCTGCAGTAAAGAACCGGTGTTTTGCATGGTGGTTTTGATTTAAATAGAACCGGCGTACTTTTAGGGACCAGGGATGTAGTGGTGGGATGATGTGAACCTTGTATTTCGATAGAAATGTGAATCTAGAAATTGGTTATAATTTGACCTTAAATCCATAACCGTTCAAAGGGACAAATAACGTAGTCAGCAAAAATTTCGCACCAGTTTCGTCCTAATTGCAAATGTTGCACAGCAGTGAGGGATGGGGGCTGAAAACTTTTACAATTATGAAATTGCAACGCTGCTAAAGGTAGAGTGAGAAGGCGAGAAAAACAGATGACTTTGGCATTTCTATGGGTTCTACGTTGTTACACAATTCGCGTTACGGGTTGTAATTAAATTATAAAAGTCTTGCCTAACTCAAGAGCGAAAGCGAGCAGCTGTTTTCATCCGTCATCGTAATCATTCGACATCCCCCTCGGCAAGACCGTACCGCTCTGACGCCAAGCCTTCATGACGTTGTGTGCCATTTCGTGGGGGCAACAAATGCGATGCAAAATGTGAAAAATGTTTTCTACGGCTTCATAGGTTTATTGCGCTTTTCGTCGATTCTGGGTTCTATTTTCAGCGGCACGTGATATATAGGTTGTGTGCATTGAGTATTACAGTAACGTCTAGAAATTTGGTATGACACGCGGAGAGAGCTGTCAGTAATTGTTTAGTTGACAGCACTTCATTTGAATTGATATGGTTTTCAAATAGCGTCACTACTTATTTTCTGATTACTGGTTCTATTTCAAATGTAGTTTTACATATTACTATATCCGTCTACTTTTTCCAAGTACCTCTACCTCGCGGAATTGATTCTGTTTACTTTTTTTTATTTTACTAGCATTCCTTCTACCATAATGTTCAATTCGTTTGGATGGTTAGAGGCGATTCAAGACTCCGATTTGAGACAATTAATTTTCATGGTGCACAGATAAAAAGAAACACTGAATTTTCTGCGTTATCTAATGCACATTAAGGGAATGCTAGATTTGGCAGAAAATAATGGGATATTTCATGTAAATCTATGCCAGATAACGCCTGAATCAAGCCTGTTGTATGAAAGATTGCAAACAATATCGTTGTTTACGCTCCTTTGGCTTAGAATTACACGAGGGGAAATTTTCCGCGCTTGTTAAAATTAATTATTTTTTTCTGTGTGCTACACTTTCAGTAGTTTATTTAGATAAAGTAAATTAACCTCATTTGACCAGGAAAATAATATGCTAATCGAAATTATTTATTTTAACGAATCATATTGATTGAGCCGCAAACACACAAACATAACCTATTTGTCGAACTCATAAATTAACACTCGAGAAAAATTCCGGCATATTTAATCCGCTTTTATAAACCCTACAATAGGCCACTGAACCCAATACCGAATTCTGTTTCCAACTAAACATAACCCAGTGAAGTAAATTCCGCTCTCCAAGTTCTGCCCTCCTGTCATAAGGCACAAGGAAAAACTACCGCAAGCCAGTAAACGGGACGAAAGTGGGAGTAGAACGTGGCCTTGCTAACCCATTGAATAAGTAATGACCAAATCAGCTTTGTGCCACGAACTTCATCGCACCTCGGGGGTGGATGGGAGGAAATCGGAAACGGACGAAGCGTTTTCATGAATTTCCTTCCTGATACAAAAAATATCCCAACACTCATGTATGTTTTTATCTCCACTTGAAGCATTTCCTACAATTGGTTACGAGCACATTCTTCTCGCTTCCGGTTCCGTGCAAGCGTTTGCTTTGTTCGCTTTCTGGAAAGTGTGTTTTACCTGTTCTAATGTTAAAAGAAGGTCACAGAACTTGCGTGTGAGAGTTCGCTACTTTTTTTTTTCTTTCAGTTCGGAAATCTGATGTCCTGATTGTTGGCGCAGAATAAGAAGATTCGACACAATAGTGCGGATATTTTAGTGAGTGAATCTATCATCATTTTTACACAAAAAATTGTTGTCAAACATTTTCAAACAAAATAACTGTGCAGACTTCTTCAGTGTCTCGTACTAATAACTCGACTCGAGTCGAGTCGAAGTGAAGAAGTCTGCACATTGTAGACGAAATACGCGTATCTGTCGAAGATAAGCAAAGGTAGTTGGAATTAAATGGAGATTACTAATTTTTCTTCTAATTTATAGTTACAAGTATTCCACTAAACAGCTCAAACCCTCTAGGATTCATAAGAAAGTACTCAAAATTCCATTTCGATCTGCCAATTCATTGTTTCTAGTGTTTTTTTTTCATTAGGGCTAATCTAACATTGAGAGATTCTCTCCGGTTTCGCTCTCTTTCGTTTGTTACAGCGCCATTATAAAACTTTCGAGGGATTCTTTAGTACAGATCGAAACACAACAGTGCTGGCTAGCATACACGGTCAGCCATTTTAACTCAGTTATTAGACGTTTTTGACTCACTTTCGTCAAAAGTGGATTTACTCAGATTTGAGTAAATGCAACTGGGGTTGACAAGTCGACAAATCGTAAACATCCATCTGATTTAAGTCGATGTTTACGATTTGTCGACTTAATCAACCCCAGTTACAGTTACTCAAATTTGAGTGACTCCATCAATGACGAAAGTGAGTCAAAAACGACTCCAAACTGAGTTAAAACTGGTGACCGTGTACTTTAAAAATAGTACATGGTTGTTTGCGAAAACCCATTAATGGGTGAAAAAACACCCATGTTTAAATAGCTCTCCTATCTGTCATAAAATGGGGGAATTTCTGAATCACACAATGGGTAAAAAAATACCCATTAGAGGAAACCTCATACAATAACAAAAATGGGTGAAAAAAAGTTCAATGTTGGTGAAACTCGGAAACATGATCATGGAGGAACTTAGAAAGAAGTTGATCACAAGAATTATTATTCTTATTTATTTGAAACGCTCATTTATTTTAAATATTATAAAAGGTTATCCCTACCCAATTGATGGATGTGTATACATCGAATCAAATACGTTGGGTGATTTGGATCAGCACATCAAATTTGGGCAACCTCAAAACTTTACTATCAACATTTTGGAACCTCAGCCGGCCCATGTTTTCATGTATACAGCTAAATAAGGTGGAAGTGAAATCTCGATTGGAGGATTTATTTCCAAAAGTATTTAGGTTAGTATTAGGTATACCAAAAAAGGCAGGAATAAAAAAAATTACACGTATTTTCTCTTTAATTTATTGCATTTATTCATTCAACATCATGACAACCATGAATTTCCCGCATAATTACAAACCATTCCTGGACCATTTCTCTTATTGCTGACGTCCGCTTCCGTTATTGTTACAACATTTACCCTTATAGTTGACAACGATAAACTAACAATCTCCTATATAGTTTTAACAATATGTCAGATGGTAAAAGGCCAAATAACAATATGCTGAATAGGCGGTTAAGTTAGGTTACCATAAAAATATGGCAATTTAAACGAACAAAATTTTTGCTGTACTCTATGACAAACAGTTGGTATATAATCTACACCGAGTGCAGCCAATAAAAAACCTTTCAATGACAATATGGCAAACATTAACAATATGTGTTAATGTATAGGGTGTATGGTGAAAATGAGATTAAATTATTCGATAACAATAACATAAAATGTGATAATATATCTTAGATTCAAAATATAGTTTTGACTATATAGCAAATTGTTTTTCGTTATGCGGGTTATAATCTACCAAACTGCTACATAATCTATATACAAAAATGGGTAATTTTTTACCCATTATGAGAGAACCTGGCTTCTTTGCAATGGGTGAATAAATACCCATTTTGTGGCATACACTGCTTTTACCCATTAATGGGTAAATCGGGTTTACCCATTAAATGGGGAGAGGCACTTCTAGCGAAAATGGGTGTTTTTTCACCCATTAATGGTTTTTTTTCAAACGACCGTGTAGAATAGAAAACGTAAACACGTCCACCAGTTTTAACTCAGTTTGGAATCGTTTTTGACACCCTTTTGTTATTAGTGGAGTCACTCAAATTTGAGTAAATGTAACTGGTAATGACAAGTCGACAAATAAAATACATCGACTCAAATCAGATGGATGTTATTGATTTGTCGACTTGTCGCTTGAATACATTTTGTCAACTAGTACACTACTGAAATCTAAATCCACTTTTGACGAAAGGGAGTCAAAAACGATTTATAACTGAGTTAAAATGTATCAGTGGACAACTGTGTCAGGGGCCTTGAGTTTAGACAACTCTCATTTTGGACAAGCAGTGTTTCGAGGTCATCCTTGTAGAGAACTGTAGTACCGATGGTTGATTTGAAATGTTCTTTGAACGACTTCACGGTGGCCTCCCAGAGGCCCTCGAAATTTGGCGAGCTTGGCGGTATAAGCTTAAATTCAACATCTTCTTCTAGGAAATATAAGGTGACGATATGTTGATGTTGTTGCGACTTGAATTGCTTTAGCAGTTCGGCTAACGCTCGGTAAGCTCCTGTAAAGTTTTTCGTATTGTCGCACTCGATGACCGCCGGTTTGGAGCGCCGTCCGATGAACCGTTTCAGGGAAGGAATTCGTTTACACACGAAAATTGCAACGTAACATTTTACCGGAGGTGTCTTGCGTCCAACATGATGATAGAAGAGCAGTCCACAAAGGTCCACGTCGATTTTCAAAAACGCGTTCGACAGGCAGGTCACCCGTCAACTGCTCTTGAACGGTTGGTTTGCAACGATAACATTTTGTACAGTCTTGCACCACCTTCCGAGCTTGGTTGCGTACACTCAGTGGCCAAAAGTGTTTCCGCAGGCTGGCAATCAAAAACCCAGGAGAAAGCGAATCCGTTCACTAAAGGCGGCCTAGTGAGGTCCCCACCGCGTAAAACGGTGGGACACGTGTGGTAGTGCTACGGCATCGGAAGCAGGTGTCATCAAGGCGTGGCCATGTTTGGACCAGGACTCATCCGGGCCATGTACAGGATGCGGGAAAGCCTTCCTAAAGTGTTGGAGGTGTCTGAGCAATTGGACGCGTTTATCGAATTTACGTCATCGCGCAACAATATTGCGAAGGACCTCAAACTGAGCCTCCTTTGGTTACGCATGACAGTGCAGGTTGCAGGCAAGAGAGGGAAAAGGTGGAAGCCAAGCTCCTAGCCGAAGTGCCAAAGAGTTGGCAGCAGCCACCGAAAGGGCGAGGGATATAGCCTCGAAGCAGACCCAGACGGAAGCATCCGTCTCGGTCGGTGAGTCCACCCTATCAATGGGGGCGGGGACCTCCAAGCGGACTAGGTAGTCCCCGGGCGAAACGGCACCTGGCGCTTCTAAGAAGCGTATCGTGTTGGAAGCCCCAGTAGGGAAGCGAACCTACGTGAACGTGGTGGCAGGGTCAGAGGGTCCATCCTCACGACCAGCTCCGGCTGTCCGCAAAGAGAGATGCCCCGGTGCTAAGCCCAGCGCGAAAGACGCGACATCTAGCTCGCGTGTTGTCTCAAGCGTCGAAGGGGGTCCGAGCGGCAGGGCCCCAACGACAACATCCACAACTAGCAAAGAAGCAGACGCTAGTGCTAGGAGAGGGACGAGTGATAATCCCCCGGCCGCTCAGGGTATTCCAACGAGCCAACCGTAATGCAGGTAGCCCAACTAAACCTGACCATTGTGAGGCCGCCCAACAACTGCTGTGTCAGACAGTTAGTGAGTTGGCATCGGATATCGCCATAATTTCCGACCCATACCGCATCCCACCCGGCAACGGAAACTGGTTTGCGGACAGGTCCAATGTGGCGGCATTATGGACGACGGGCAAGTACCTGGTTCAGGAGGTTGTGTCTATCACAAACGAAGGCTTCGGGGTTATAAAAGTGAATGGAGTGTTCTTGTGCAGCTGCTAAGCAACCCCCAAGATGGTCGATCGAACAGTTTTCCAATATGCTTGATCGGATGACAATGGAGATATTGTATCGTTCACAACACAAAGCAGCGTGTGGAAGGAGCAACATCCACTTCATTCCCCGGAAAAGGAGAAGGTCCTACTTTGATGAGACTTTTAAAAAGGCGCTTGAGAGGGAACGAAACTTACGTGAAACCCAGGAACCTTGTGGTGAACGACTCGTTATGACACTTACACGAGTGTGCAATGCGACCATGTCGAGGCAAGTCAAACCGAGGAATGGAAGATCGTCGGTGTATTGGTGGACGGAGTCGATCACCGACCTCTGAAGTACATGTCTCCACGCAAGACTGAGGGTTATAAGAGCGCGTTCAGACGCCGAGAGAATCGAGCGTAGAGGGGCGCTAGTCGCCGCGAAGGCCGCACTAAAGAGGGAGATAAAGGTCAGCAAGCGAGCCTGCTTCGAGGGTCTGTGTCAGAGGGCCAAAGCAAACCCGTGGGGTGACGCCTATCGGGAAGTAATGGCCAAAACCAGAGGATCGGCGGCTCCAACCGAGCGTTCATCAGAGCTGCTGCAGGTGATCGTTGGGGGACTCTATCCGAGCTCCGCCGAACACCCGTGAACACGTGGGCATTGATACGGCACAACGGGGGCCGGCGACAAGGCGACGGTGACGAATGACGAACTCATTGCGATAGCATAGTCGCTAAAGGTGAACGAAGCGCCGGGACCTGATGGTATCCCGAATCTGGCCATCAAGACGGCTATCTTGCTGGATCCCGGAATGTTCAGGGTGGTGATGCAAAAGTGTCTGGACGAAGGCGTCTTCCCGGACGCCTGGAAAATTCAGAACCTTGTGTTGCTACCAAAGACAGGGAAGCCACCAGGAGATCCATCGGCATATATACCTATATGTCTATTGGATACAGCGGGTAAGGTGCTCGAGAGGGTAATCCTCAACAGACTGACAACGTACACGGAGGGTACAGGCGGTCTGTCTAATAATCAGTTTGGCTTCCGCAAAGGGAAGTCCGGTGGAAATTCAACGCAAAAGGCAAGGAGTACGATACTGTGCAGTGGTCATTTTTGACGTGAGAAATGCATTCAATAGCACCAGTTGGGTGGCTATCGCCGACTCACTCCAACACCTGCAGGTTCCTGGGTACCTGTACAAGATTCTTGGAAGTTACTTCCATAATCGCGTACTGTATACAACACAGAGGCAGGCCAGAAACGTGTCCAGATCACCGCAGGCGTCCCACAAGGTTCGATCCTGGGTCCAGTGTTATGGAACACGATGTACGATGAGGTACTACGGCTTGAGTTCCCGAACGGGGTGAAGTCGGGTTCGCGGACGCCATCACTCTGGAGATATGTAGTGAATCCATCGAAGAGGTAAAATTAACGGCCTCACTCTCCATCAGCATTGTGGAGAGATGGATGAGTTCCAGGCAATTGGGGCTAGCCCACCGTAAGACTGAGGTCACGGTGGTGAATAATCGAGAATCAGAGCAACATGCGACGATCAGTGCAGCTTACTGCACAAGAGAATCTAAAAGGTCTTTGAAGTATCTTGTGGTTACGATCGACGATAAGCTGTCCTTTATCAGTCACGTTGATTACGCCTGCAAGAAAGCCTCTATGACTTTATCGGCATTATCCTGCATGACGTCGAATAGCTCGGCGGTGCAAGGGAGTTAGCGTAAACTACTGGCCAGTGTCGCCCTGTCTATACTTAGGTACGGTTGGCCGGCATGGATCACCGCCTGGAGGCATCAAGAGCTCGTGATAAGCTGAGAGTACGCATAGCTTATGTGCTAAGAGTGGTTGGAGTGCATACCGAACGGTTTCACGTGACGCAGTCTGCGTCCTAGCGGGGATGATGCCAATAGGCATGGTCATATAAGAGGACGTAGAGTGCTTCGAATAACGTAGACAAGAGGTATTCGGAAGACCATTAGAGCCGCATCCATGGTTAAGTGGAAATGGATCAACTCCACCAAAGGTCGGTGGACCCACCGACTAGTCCCAGAATTAACCGAGTGGGTTCGTAGGCGGTGAAGTGAACTTCCACTTAACGCAGATATTGTCTGTCTACGGCTGTTTTAGACAATACCTGCACAAACCTGGAACAGATGACTTAATAGTAGCGCCGGCGAAAGTTCTAGCCGAGCTAGAGGTACCTTTTTCTGTTTCTGGCTATTTCCCAGTGGTACAAGTTTGGATTTGGACGTTAAAAGGTGAACTGATATTTTGCCGCTCGAGGACACAACACGAAGGTAGACGCATACTCCATAGGTCTTCTCAGAGGCATCGCAAAAGCCGCGTAGTTCAATTAATTGTCTTGTTGACTGTAGGGACAACCCAACGTGGTACGTCAATCGATTCGATTACCGTTTGCTTCACCAGATTTGCTGCACAAACTACTGCACTGACACTGACACTGACGTTATCCTTCCATTTTGGGGCATGGAAACCAAAACGATTGGACCTTGGTTCTCATTTCAATCCAAGAGTTTTGATTGAAGTTCTTGGATCGGGACCTAGAACGTTCCTTTCGTCTCGGAATGACTCAGGAATATGATTCAGAATATTCGGTGAATTCGATGACCACTTACGCAGTGGAAACCCAACGGAACTCAGTAATTGAAGAAGCAGAGTGCATAAATCCTAGAGGTTTGAGCTGTTTAGTGGAATATCTGTAACTACGAAATTAGAAGAACACATTGGTACTCCTCCATTTATTCTAACTACCTTTGCTTATCTTCGACAGATACGCATATTTCGTCTGACGTGCAGACTTCTTCAGTATCTCGTATTAATAACTTGCTTATTGTTACTTATTAATTGCGAGACAGTCTGCAGTCATTGTATTATGAGCGAATACGCGTTATCTGGCTGAAGAGAAGCGTGATAGTTGGGCTCAAATGGAGGATACTTATTTTTCTTCTAATTTCGGATAGAGTGCATAACAGTTTTTCCAGACTCGACGGTGTTTCTTGGTAGTTAGATCATTCAATATAAAATCTTCACATATCAACTACTTTAGCAGTCATAGGATGCGAATGCTGACCCAGCTTGGAAACTTCTTGCAGACATCGAGTGGCTAAGTATGGCGCAGTAGTAGTGCTGAATCTGAAGTGTGAATCTGACGGCACATCTTTTCAATGTCCGCCACTATAACGTACCGATGAGTGCGCCACCGCAGAATTTGGGAAAATAGGTCAGCTTGTACCACTGCACCCATTATTAGTGCGTTATTGAGTGAAATGTTGCTATCCGTTACACAAGACGCGTCGAAAAAATCCCAAAGTTTAGTGGTAAGGCTATCGGGACGCTCAATGCAGTGGTGTGGGAGGCTGATACATAGTGGGTTGTGAAATCAGTGACTTCCTTCATATGCCCGTGCTACTCGAGTACTCTTCGATACGTCTGCGAAGAATAGCGCGACCTTGGGTTGGGGTTTTGGCTTGCAATCGGCGTTCTAACGACGAAATCAGCGTTTTGGCGAATTCGTATGGGTTACGCCATCAATGATAGAACGGATGGACTGCTTTGGAGGGTTTCGACTTCACGAATGGACCTGTGTCAGCTCTCGTTGTGGTCGCTACGAAATATGCCTAATTCGATTCCTCAGCAGACATTGTACAGGGGGACTGACAAGACTCCAATTGCCGGATGCGACCAGCCAAGTAAAGTTTTCTTCAACACAGATTCGCCAGGACCAAGGCGAATGAATCCATCGAGAAGTAGGCCATAATAAGCATCTACTCCTATGATCATGTCCACTGCAGCTGGTTTGTTGAAGTTGGGATCAGCTAGTACGACGTTTGAGGGTGCAGGTCCATTCGGTGACGTCGATACAATTCGAAGGCAGCTCACGTGTGCCAGACTTTAGCACGAGAAACTTTAGTTGGGTACGGAAACTACAGCAATGCGACTTGATTTGAAAATGGATGGATTGGGTGGATAGCGATTAAAGAGAAGCGGAAGAAGAGAGAAGGCAGAAGAGAACCGGAAGAAGTAATCTGGAAGAAGGGAACCAAACCAAGAGAAGTGAAAGATAAGAAGCAGCAGAAGAGTAGCAGAATAAGAAAGACGAAAGAACAAAGATGGAAGAAGAGAATCGGGAAAAGAGAAACGAAACAAGAGAAATGAAAGAAGAACACCAGAAGAAGAGAATTAAAAAGGAGAGAAGTGGTAGAAGAGAAATGGAAACAGATTAGCGGAAGAAAAGAAATGAAAAGGTGAAGCAAGAAATGTGAAAATTAGAAATGTGTAGACCAGGTGTAAGATGTCGTAAATAAATGAACAAAAAAAAACTATATCAGGACAGATGGAGCCAAATAATAAACGGCACCCAGCCTACTGGTAGAACAAGCCTGAGTACTTTGCGTGGTTGGTGTCTCAGAGTCCAAGATGCGTTGCGGGAAGCAGGACCGGAAGTAAATAGGGAAGAGTGTAGGTTATTGTTACAACTGCTTAGAACCGCACTGAACCGTGAAAATCAAGAAAAACAGTTACAGAGAATTGAATCGATGCCTAGTTTGGCCGAGGAAATCTTACGGATTGTAACATTCCTTGGCATTGTGTAGTACACTAAGGTATTTTTTTTTACACGGGGGTGACGTTCCACTTTTACTATGAAACTGCGTTAAAAAACACTAAATTTTTTGAGTATTACACCACAAACAGTGATTTTTTTGCCAAACTGCCATATAAATAATTACGCTTTGCCCAAAACGAAAAATGTGATTTGAATTAGGCCGATAAGTTGGTCCGTTCTGGAGTTATCGCCGAAAACAAACCGCGTAAAAAGCGTGTTAAAAATACCTTAATTTATTGTGCCTGTCAATTACACGTAAAACACAGCGAGCAGAAATCACCTTCGGGGTATTTGCTCAATGAGTAATGACCTCAAATAGTGATCGAAGACCAGCTGAATTTAAACAATAATGCCAACTATGCTAGTGATTTTTTCTTTATTGTGTGTTATTTCAATTTTGAAAAATTTGAGCGATACGCTAAAGTGAAAGATTTTTGAACGCTTATATCTATTGTTCGATTGAACAGAATGACTTCATTTATACACCCTTTTTCAGAAAAAACTTACAATTTTTTATTGTAACATTTTAATAAAGTGCTATTAGCAAAGGTAGTTCAATTTTTCACTTGAAAATGCCCTACTTTGGCACCCATACTAAGCTGCATTTGCACAGGTTGAAAATATGGTTTTCCCTTTCCAGCTCATCAAAAATGGGTACCAAAACATGCAAAATTTTTGATCAGTTACCTGTGCCTGAGGCCTGTTCCTTCTTATATATTTTACTTCGTACTGCATTCTCGTTACTCTCTTCATTCTGGGCTATCTAGCATGCGAGACGAACCAAAATGATTTCAGTGGTTGACAATAGTTCTCAACTGATGGCTTGGACGGGGATTTGCCAACCGGCCAGTATCCGCTCGATTATGGTATGGGAGACAAAGCAAGACCGGCTTATCGGATATATGTTGGTGTCCTTTTCTACCCACTGCAGTGATGAAGTTGATGGCCCTCGGGTTTCCATAACGGCAAATATTTTCATGTTGATTCTGTTTATGTGTTTCAAGTGATTTCTCTTATTCCATGCTTCGCTTCTCGGTGGGTATAAAAGAAAAGAATACTAGAAAACTACCAACTCATGACAACCACTAACCAAAACCTTATGCTAAAAGCAGCTCGACGAGACAAAATTGGTTTCACTTGGTTTGGTTTAGTTGGTTCACTTGCTTTTTGAGCACATTTGACAAGAAACTAACAGTGCAGTTTACATGGAAATTTCTATTGAGAGAGATTATTTTTGTTCACTATCTACTAGTCTTATCCTAAAACCTTCTAACATGTTCTATAACTATATTTATGAAAAAAAATTTAACACCTTCAATTTAGCGAAAGGTTGTTTTCAGCCAAACGTCAAATGAAAATGTTAATGATTATTTTTTGTTTAGGTAGAAATATTAATAGTTTGATTATCGATGGGCTTAATCAAACAGCTGCTGAGTCACGTGCCAGAATTACCGGAGGAGGTAGCTCATCAAATCTTCCGGTGCGCCTCTGAGCATATCGCTATGAGGTACCAGAAGGTTATCCGATGACGTCTATATCAGGTCTGGCCCAACGCACTGATTGCTTGTATTGGAAACAAAAATAATGTAAACACTGCTGAGCCAACGAGTGATGATGTACCTAACAATGTTCACATTTCTATGGCTATGTACGCCCATTCAGATAATAAAAGGGTTTATACGTTCATTATAAATGATGAGTTGTGGAAATAATCATGAAACAAATGCCATTTATTAAGCAGAAGCAGCTCCCGCTTGCATGGGTCATTTATGGTGAGTTTAACTGAGGTAATTGATTTCTGCCACTTGAATCTTCAAACGCTGGGACTTGAGAATTCAGTAGTGATTTAAAGCCAATTTTCTGTCATCGATAGATTGGAATCGGTTGAAAAATCAAGTTTTATAGCGCACATATAAACAATCACGGAGCGAATGAATGAAGAAAAATAGTATGAAGTACTTTCACTTTTTTTAAACACTATTTTTAAAAACTAATTCTACCCCGGTTGGTGCTCAATCATGTTAACCAACATCACAGTGATTTCTCATGGAAGTGCAGATGTGTACTTGGCTTGCAATAATGCGAGTATCACGGCAACATATTCCTTCATTTTCCTTATTCAACCAACTTTCGGGCGGGCTTTGCGCCGGCATTGCCTTAGTTTGAGATCACCAGTTTTTACACATTGAGGATGTATGTTAGTTCCAAGCATCATCTGTTGGTTTTCTGTGTAATAACAGCTGACTGCATTAACGGAGTAGCAACTTCGGGTGGTCAATCATGCTCATGCTCATGCTCAAAACGTTACAGCTTTTTGAATGGTTCTAAGCGATCCAATTATACCGTGAACACTCTTTAATAATCGGCAGGGAAGGGTGAGCAGTACCATCCAACTGTATCTACTACATAGCACACTTCTGGTAAGCAGCCAGTCAATTTTAATAGGCCATTTACATTAGCGCTGGTGGACTGAATCCGTTCTAAAAGTGTAATAGGTATCAGCATTCAGTAGCATATCAATTTCAGGAGAAACTGAAATCGACACGCTGAACAAGCACTAATGTAAACGGCTATTAAGGACTGTGCCAGCTTTCCAGTTCATACTTTTATATTCATTTTAATGGTCGGATTTTAGGATCACAGTAATTAACGGTCCGTATACTGTTGCGGGTGGCTCTGCGGCAGCCAAGGGTGAACGACAAAATGAAGATAATATTTCCCTATTTATTTAGTATTCCCTTGTGAAAAGAGAAACGAGTGTCGTCAGGAGCTTTTTATTCCACAGGATTCAGAATCCCTTTTGATGTAGAGTTCGTTATCTTTTCAGCACTCCATATAATTTGATTCCACGGAGGAGATGGTAGAGCAATCCTTGAATAAAGTACATGAAAATAGTTCTTCCACAGCCCCAAACATCCGAGGTACGTGTTTCTTCTGTTCAGTAAACGGAAAAAGCTTGTCAGTCCGTGAAAGGCACACCGAAAACGCGCTAGATCAATAAAAGTATCGTATTTCTCTCCCAACCCGTTTACCGCCAATAAATTTGTTTCTGACATCCCCTGATCTAAAATTAAATAGAATGAAATTCAATAAATTAGAACTCCCCCGTAAGCGTATTTTAAGTGGAGAAGATGCATCCATTCCAACCCGAAGCAGCAGCAGCATGAATGTAGAGTTCATGGTTCATGGAAAGTTCATCAGCTTGGTCGTCCTGGTGCAGTTTGGGGATGCACTCTGGCGACACGTCGTTTCAATCTACTGCCAAGTGATGAAGCACTGACACTGCTGAAGTGTATTTTCTTGTGTGCATCATATAGCGTTACTTCAGTGCATACAACCGTACACACAACAACAAAAAAATCAACTAGGGAGAAAGGAAACAATAAGCTTCTCGTTCCTTGGAGCATCATGCTACATGTTGGAATGATGCGGAAGGTAAATACATGAAAAATGAAACCATACACAGTGTGTCCTTTCGGGGCAAGGAGATAGTACGCTTTTTTGTTTGCCTTGTCGAAAAATGAAAGGTGATGGGCAGGGAAGGGTTTTGTAGCAGTCTAACAAAAGGTGTTGATGGATGGAAGTACTATGAGCATTGCGGGAACCATTGCAACCTTTTATATGTGTTATTCGAATGAGCTGAAGGAGCCATTTTCGAAGCAATGCGGTGTTTTGTTTTGAAAATAGAGGCGTCATTTTGGAACCTTTGATGAATAATGCTGTATACATATAATCATCCAACATCATCATTTGTTATCATAACAATAGTTGAGTGCTTTTTGATACGCGGTCCCCTCCCGTTACAGCTATCACTAATCCCAATGGCAGCAAACTGTCGCCAACCTACTTAGCAGCAAATAAAGAATGGCAAGGCAATTTTCATTCTTCTACAGACCCATCATTACAAGTTATAGAAAAAAATCAATTTGCAATGAGGACATGGGACATCAACCAGGGTTGCCAAATTATTTTTCGTTCCCATCTCTAATATTTGCCTTTAAAATCTGTTTTATCTGTGTTTAACTGCAAACAATCTTGGTAAAAATCTTTGCTTCAAATTTTGTGTTGTAAAAGTAGAATGAAAACTTTTCCATTGCTTGAACGCTAATGTACTTCTTTTTAATAATTACTTTTGAGTTGAATGCAAAATAAAACAGATATATATTGAACAAAACACATTTATTTGGATTAGTTGATACACAATAGCCTTTTCAATAGGACTTAAGTACAATGATCGGTTTTCCTACATCACGTTACAGCAAAACGGATCTTCTTTTTACTAGAGAGCAGATGAGGATTCATGTTCTCTGGGGAAATCGATCATTGCACTTAAGCTCTTTCATAAAACACTTGGATCGAAGGATGGCATCCATGATGTCCGTACTCCGGATTTGGGACTAAATCAGATTGTATTACGAGAAACCTCGCTCCACCGCTGCCGAAGAATGCAGAATTAGTAGAAAATTCGCAATGAATATTCTTAGAAGGGGAAAGCCAGCTTCCCATCTGCTCGTTTGAAGCACAGCGGTTCTCTCCAACGAGTTTCTAAGTCGTCCGACTCTTCTACCTCAAGGTCTTCGCAGATGATTGCCGTCTTCAGTTCATGACAATCATTTATGATTGCCTCTTCCTCACCGCTTCAAAAGAAGTTCGGATGTTGTTTAATAATAATTCCTTCAAAAAGGGCAGATTCGTGGGGTCAACGTTCGATGCAGTAGTCAGAGCTGGATCGTTCGGATAAAAGCGCTCAACGATCTGTTTAAACTACTCGGTATAGAAAGCACAGTAGATAAACTCTTCCTGGTAGAGGGTGTTTCGATCAAAATTTGGTCGACATAAACTTGATGCATTTCCTTTCATCGTGCATTAAAAAAATTTGCACACCCCTCATTTTGAAGATGTGTAAGTGCAGCATCACGCTTCTATTTTGATTTTAAGAGTAACACTTCAGTTATCAAAAATCGTCGAAGGAAGAGAAGCAACGCATCAAAATTTTGCACGTGCATGGTGAAAACCCAAAGTACTCTCACGCCAAGTTGGCGAAATTGTTGAATGTGGCTAAATCAACTGTTACCAACGTATAAAAGTGTTCGGTGAACGTTTGTCAACAGTCAGGAAAGCTGGATCGGGAGGAAATCGAAAGCCGGAGACCACAGCGACGAAAAAAAGAGTTGCCCGCTATTTCGAGCGGAACCCCAACCTCTCCGTCCGAGATGTCGCAAAGAAGCTGGGAGTGGCGCCTTCAACCCTGGATAGAGCAAAAAAACCGGCTGGACTGTCGACTTACATGAAAGTGGTGACTCCAAATCACGACGATAAACAAAGCACGTCGGCCAAAGCACGAACGCGAAAGTTGTACACGACGATGCTGACGAAGTTTGATTGCGTGATACAGGACGATGAAACTTACGTCAAGGCAGACTTTAAACAGCTTCCTGGACAGGAATTTTATAGGCAACCGGATGGAGGAAGGTGGCAGATATTTTCAAGCACATTAAACTGTCAAAGTTCGTGAAGAAATATCTGGTGTGGCAGGTCACCTGTGCCTGTGGCTTGAAGAGCAACGTTTACATTGCGACCGGAACCGTCAACCAGGAAATTTATCTAAGCGAGTGCCTACAAAAACGACTCCTGGCTTTCCTGAAGCGACACAATTGTTCCGTTCTATTTTGGCCGGATTTGGCAACTTACCCTTACCTAAAAAGGCCATGGAGTGGTATGCTGCCAACAACGTTCAAGTGGTGCTCAAGCACAAGAACCCTCCAAACACGCCAGAGGTCCGTCCAATCGAACAATATTGGGCCATCGCCAAGCGGAACCTTAAGAAGACTCAGAAGTGGCTGTTTGACTGTTGTCGAAGTTGGGTTGAAACGAGAAAAAGAACACGAGCTCCGCAAACCTGTCCAATGTCCTTTGGTACCAACGATAGCCATCTGGTGGCAGTTGGATGCAGAACTTACAAAGGCTAAAATTCCAAGATACTTTGTATCATCTGGAATTTCTTGAATCGTATTGGATCGGATCAACAGTTTCAGGTACAATGGATGCGTTGCTTGCACAACCCTAGTAACACAATTGTTGCCATTCGGTTGAAATAACTTACATGTGACTTAAATGAAACTAGTTATGGTCATAGTGTGCTACTTTGGAAAGAGCCAGTTCATTTGATAATAATCAAATAAGGACAGTAGCGTATCAGCAGCTTCTGCACCGATCGGTCAGAACCCATCGTTACCGATGCTCCATCTTATCCTTAAGCCCACATGTCTTTTTTTTTTGTATTCGGTCCATTGATCTAGAACTATTTAACAATTGCGCCAAATATATATAGAATTCAGCACTGCAAGATGATAGTAATGATAACATAAAATCACGTTCGAAATAATTATGCTTCAGATAGCAAAAATAACTATCAAGAACATTATTCTTACTTTCCATAATGATGTAAATACATGGAAATACTTCAAAATAACTTCTAACGAATAGTATTCTCTAAAAATTCCCTGTAGAAAATTCTGCCAAAAATTCTTAAGAAAATTTGAAACAAACACTTCTCCAGCGGAAAAGTTGAAGAAATTATGAAAGTAATTCCGTAAGGACTATATGTAACAATTCTTGCAGACATTAAACATCAAAAAAATAATTTTACAAAAACCTCATCTGAAATTTTAAAGTTGAGAACTTTATATATGAGATTATGGAAATCTTGCATAACATTATTTTTATATTCCTCCAAAATATCAGGATTTTCGCCAAGAATAACTTCAAAAATTACTTTAAAGTGTTTGTGTAATTCTTTCAGGTGTACTCCAGTGATCCTTCCACTACCACAAAACTTGACAAGTTCAAGGATTCCTTCAAATATTTTACTACAAGAAAATTTTGAAAAACTGCCGATGAAATGCGAGAAGAAACTACTGAAAGACTCCCTGGAGTTATGCCTTGAAACTCCTGAAGAATGCGTATAGAAATACCAGAAGAAATATCTCAAGGAATGTCTGAAGACACTTCCAAGAATGTTTGGGAAGTACTTGGAGATGTACTTAAAAAATTATCTCAAAAAATTTTATGGAGAAATCATTTGGGGGCACATACACAAACTGATTTTCAGGCTGCCATCTGATACAATATTGTCTGACTAATTTTTTTTTATTGACGTAGGACTTACGTCTCTCTTTTCTATTCCTGTATAGGGGCACCGTTCTAAAATTTCTGAAATCGAAAGCGTTACGCAGGTTTGGAGATTGTGCCAGCGAGCAGTTGTACCATAGAGGTAACTCTAGGTATACAAGCCGTGGGTCATGATAGTCTTCCGGCCGAACTTTCGCTTTGAGGAAAATTTCTCAAAAATCATGTCCAAATGCCACCCTTCTCTCTCAACAGTCATTAATTACATCTGGCAACATTGTGACCATTTCCGATCCTTTGAACAGCATTTCGTTCAATGATACTCCGTTCACGTTCGCTGCCACATCCCAGACTAACCGTACCTTAGCCGATTTCTTCGGGTTGATGACGCGTATCCTTTTGCGAGATAGTCCTTCAACTGCTTCTGCAAGTTCCATCGCACTCCCGGATTCCAGTTCATCCGATTTTAATGGCAACGCTGAAGCTTTTTGGGAATCGCACATCATATAACTTCCAAAGCAATACGGTTTCGAACCTGTCGCCAACTTGCTTGGTAGTCCTCTCTAAAATTGCACGCGCTCTGTGATCTTCCTTTGACTCCATTCAAATCGCCGAAGATCTAACCGCTTCAACGCTTCATTCAGCTTCCTATCTTATTCTTTTCCAAAACAATGATGTCCCAGAAAGTTGACACCGCTGACGATATTCGGACGAGGGCCAAACACCGCCCAGCCAAGATGGTAATGAACTGCAACCGGTTCACCAGAAATTCCAACCCGAGACAACATTGGCCAATGGTGCGATCAGGTGTACGCTGTCGTTTCCTATCAAAACCTTCGGTGCAGCTACTTCGTCGAATGTCATGGAGAGACTAAACTGCTCCTTTAGCTTTCAGGAATCCATTTGCTGTACAGGAAGATCATGCTTGTGCATGGTTCGACGAATCTCTAGAGGAAATCTTGAGCGTCACTTTCATTGACCGATCCTCTGTCCGCTGCACGCCGTTTGTCCAGCACATCTGCAATGATTCTACCAGATCATTAGCTCTTAATGGCTCCACACCAACTCACTATCCACAATAGTTATTGACGACATTTGGTCGATCAGGGTAAGCGTATCCTCTCTCTTCTTGACGTTGTAAAACGTACAACGTAGCAATCTTGAAAAACACTGACTGCACGTTCTTGCTAGCGATGACTGTTGCACTACGCGAGGTACCTTCTCCCAGGCCGCTATGTAGTAGAGCATTGTGGTAATCCTGACAACCTTCCGCTTTATAGTGCCATCGAATACAACACGATGGTTGTCCGTGATCGTACACACAAAGCGGGTAAAGGTTCAACCGCTATGCTTCAGGAACTCCTGGCAAATTCAGGAACCGAGCACCTCACTTCACGTTACTGATTTGATTACTTCGGATGCTGTTGAGGTTAAATCCTTGCTGCTTCGCTGACTGTCTTCAGCCCTTTCATCTGTAGAGTGGACGAAAGCCTTCACTTTCGACTTCTCTTTCCTTGTCGCATTTCCGTTCAACTCCACCTTCTCGAAAGTCGCTTCCAACGCCGTTTTCATCAGCTTCTCCATGGACGACACGTCGACACGAACGTCTCCTAGTCAACAGTTCTAGCATGACATTTAGTGTATCCATTCCAGGGTGTAATATGACGGCGGCTTCTGAACTAGACTCTGTATCAGCATTCAAATTTTCAAGCGGTCATCCAGTCCTGCAACTTAGAGAGTTGCGTGAACTCTTCTATGGCACTCTCAAACTTGATCATAGATTTAAAACTCTCCGAGCTTGGCCTTCCAGCTGTTGTATTTTCGTCACCAACCTGGACGACTAGATTTCCGGGCTTAAAAATGTCTTCCATAGTGTATCGATTATCAGTGGCACGTTTTCCGGCAGTTTCCAACGTTCAACCATTCAACGATTCTTGCTGCCGAAACAAGTTTTCCAAGATGGTAAAATCACACGATAAGTTCGCTTGCTCGTAGGTTCTGATGAAAATCGGCCAGTCCTCAGCTGTACCGTAGTATTTAGGCAGACTCCACGGAAACACCTGGCATTGTGTTATTTGGTGTTTACGTCCCTCTGGTAGTTGCATGAAGAGCACTGACAGATTTACTTTATCAACTCGAAATGTAATTGACAAAAATGCAACCACGTGGAGTGTCGTCTACTAGCGTATTTTTATTGTTTCTGACATGGGATTCGAACCTGAATTTTTTTGAAGAGCTGATTCAGAATGCGTGGTTGATCTCACTAGGCTATGCAGACTCATGAAAATAAGCTCGTTTAATAAGCATGAAGTTATTATGGCTCTCGACAGCACTCTAAGTATGATTTTGGGAAAGATAAATTATTCCCGCCCATACCAGCAGCAACACCATCATGCATCAGTACGGTATAAAAGAGAAACAGCGATTGGCTGGTCTTCACGAAGTTCATTTCGTGCATTTTACAAAAAGGTGTAATGATAGCGTTTCACCAGATTAAAAGCATTATGAATGTTTCATACAATATACGAGTCATTTGTTCTATGCACAAAATCCATGTTTACGAAACGCGTGAAAGCTACTTTACGAAGATAAATTTTCAGTGTGTCTCCGTTGCTGATACACGGTCGAATCATTATGCAGGATTCGTGCCGTTGTGGTCTCGGTTGGGATGAAAAACTCACGGAAGCTAACTACAAGCCTTTGGGTGCAGTAGACGCGCTTATTTCACCTAATTGCCTAACGTTGTGGCAGGAAGAATAACAGAATGGAGAATGGTGCAAGCAGAGGAGTATACGGATGAAGTAAAAACTCTCGTGGCTAACCGGGACCCATTTGAGGCACAGGAGCTACCATTGGAAAAGTCGAGCCTTATAGATGGAGTTTATGAATGAAGATGGCGTTGGGTGGATGGAAGGCCGGACCGAGGCAGCTGAATATATGGCGTTTGAGGCGAGGTTCCCGATCATTTTGCTGACCTCATCATGACACGAAGATCGCTGGAGCAGTACCATCGACAGTATGGACACTGTAGCAGAGAAAACATTGTATACGAAGTTTGGCAGCGGTTCTACATTTCGTGTCTACGGATGTCAACTTTTGGAAGCTCGGTAGCTGCCAGATGAAATCCTGCATGAACCAGCTGAACAATATGAACTAGCGATAGAATTTACGAGCAAGGGAATGTTGCAGTCGGTAAAATCGAAAGCAGAAAACAAGCAGTTGGCTGTGAATAAGTGACGAACTGTGAACGCGCCCCTGGTGAGTGACAGTTGTCGGCCGTATGCAAACAGAAAAGAACGAAAACACACATACAAGCGCAAGCAGCTGATCAAAGCTGCTATTGTTTATACTGCAGATAGAAGAGTAATTGTGTAATTGTTCATGTACAGAATTTGCGCCTGGCCTGCTGAGTGATGTTTATTTATTGAAGTTAAGATCGTGGAACGTTAGTGGAATGATTTCTTGCGTCACTTTTCAAATGGTCTTATGTAACAAATGTCAACAAATTTAATTAATTAATGCACACTATTGCTATTGCACTTATCAACATTATGTTAAAACACGCATTTTGATATGTTTTCATATTATTAAGAAAATCAAAATGATTTCGCAATAGCGATGCTCTACTGTTTGATAAGACGTTTCAGTTTACCTACCGCGCTAAACGTCTGAAGTGTCAGAACAAACATAACAAAGCAAATCTGTACTTCGGTCGTTCGATTGGAGAAAGTACAAAATACCGTTCCAACAATGTCGGAAGGAATTAATAAATCTGCGGTCGATTTGCTCCTCGGTAAGTGCATTAGTTCCTTAAAATAAGGTTATATAAATCAAAATATATCTTAAATATTGGTCGTTTCTTGCAGCCGCAGCCACAACAATATTTTCATCACATCCGGATCAATCATCAGCAGCACAATTTGAGGAAGTTGCTATATGTGGTAGCCAGCAAAGTTGCGTTGTCGCCAGTTATGGTTCAGATCCTTCGTGGGATGCTCTACAAGAAGACAGCATCGAGGAAGTGTATGTAGAAACTATCCGAATGCACGTAGAAAGAAAAGGAATGTTTTCACCGGGAAGCAAATGCGTGTGTGAAAGAGAAAGCAATCTCTATTGCTATGTGTTATGTTCTAATTTACTAATAGAATGCTAATAAAAATTGAAATAAACATAAAATGTTACAAAGACCATTACTGTAGCAAATTCAACAACAAAGCCTGCCCTCAAAAGCAATTAAATGGGTAAAACTTGATCCAGTTTGATACATTTTCAAAAAATATTTTCATATTCTTCAACCTCGTTTTACGCGGGATAAGCAAATTGTTAGAAAGGTCCTTTTTAAAAGTTACGCGAGATTTGTTCTGATAGTGTAACAGCTAACTTTTTTGAAGCTTGATCCGAAAGGCTGCCAGCAATACGTTGTCAAGTTCCCCTGTAAGTGATGCTCCATCTTCAACTGTTATTCTATATGCACTGCACGGCAAGAATACTGTTTTTCCTGTCATTTTTGGTGCACAAAACCGTTATGTTTGAACTTCGAATGCAAACATGATAAGCGAGGCACAGGAAAATTAGTTGGGTACAAACTGTTACTAATTAGCTACCCAATATCAAAAGACAACTCAAACGAGAAACTTAAAAAGGGAAATAAGACACCAATTTTTATTACACAAGAGAATTTAGAGACATATTATCGAAAATAAGGCAATTTCATTTGTGACAAAGGCTCTAAAAAGAGACTTGCGACCAACCCTGCTAATAACTCAATCATTTCAAGCTGAACAATGCTTTAGGTCCTAAGTAACATTGAGAAATTCTCTTCGTCGACTTTTGCTTTCGTTAACAGGTTGCCTATTAAACGGTTCGCTGATGGTTTTGACATACTGGATCCTTAATTACACTTTATATTACCGCACTGTGTGTTGAAAATACTTGAACATGTGTTTACATAGAAGTAGGAACGCAAAGAGAAACTCGATGAAGAGAGTCTCCCAATGATACTTAGGACCTAATGCATTGTTTAGCTTTATTTCTCGATAGATTTCACCTCGAAACGCACTCTCAGAAAAAATCGACACGTTACATCCACGTGAAACGCACGTAATTTTCGTCCACTGCCAAAACTTATAAACGTGGAATTCATGTAAGAGCTACGTGTCTTCCACGTAAATTAACATTTACGTACAACACGTACAACGAACTGACACGTAATGTTTACTTGATTTTACTGAAGAAAATTTGATTAAGTGTTCAGGTGGAGGTTACATGAAATTTCACGTGAAAGCAACGTGTCAATTTTCTTGAGTGTACTATTGCATCCAATGGAAAACGCATGTCAATAAAATCTTTACGCTTTTCATGGATACCACGGAACCAAGTAAAATTACTATAAAAAGCTCATAATAAACGTTTCTAAGGTTTCCAGCAAATAACTGCAAAAGTCCTAACGTAGTTTACGTCAACCATGCGGCCTTGTCTTGTAACGCCACTGATGTTCAAATCGACAGCTTCTGATTTCAGTTCCATTTATGCATTAGAACGATTATTTAGAAAGTAAAACCAAAATCAGTGCCCTATGTGTCAAGAAATTTTCCTTTATTACAAATTCTTAGAATAAACCAGGGACCGAAACCAGCCAACCCCAGTATGTTGCTTCAGCAGCACCTTTACCGACTGACTTGAGGAATGGTCTAGCCCAGCATCAATTCAGCCGAATTTCGAATAGAGCGTACGATAAGTTTGTTTTCTACATTGGAAATCAACCCAAAATTCGCAACATCTTTAAAATTGGACAGTGATGAATTAATTGTGCTCATTCCAGGGTTCGGATGTATACAGAATCTAACGTATATCTTACGTACAGAATCTAACGATCCAAAAGTATCTCAACTATAAAGCTTCAACCCAAGTTTTGAGGCCTATATAATATTTACGATGAGATGGGATGGGATTTTTATGATGTCATTTATCATTTCGAGCCTTTCTTCTTTCGAGCCTGATTCAGCGAAACTGGTGCCAGCAAGATTGGTCCCAACTGATTGACACGTACGAGAAGAAGCTGGTGGTGAGAAGCTAGAAAAATCTTTCAGTGGGGTAACTTATGTATTGATCCCAACACATCAGCCACTTTTGATAAATTTTCTCTAGATTTGTTTTCCATTTACGTTCCCATAACTTTAATGCGGAAGAAAAGTGAAAACAAAATCAATCAGAATTTTGCATTATGAATGAGCAAGCCTCGCTCATGATTCACCAAAAAACTTCGGCTAAAATTATTGGGCAATGTCGTGTCGTATCGCATTTAAGCACCGCACACCGGATCGTTGGCAGGCAGGTGAACACGTGGGAGCACCGAAAAAAAAGAGAAACTGTCCACAAATAGCCTGAAACATGTTTATGCAATTTGTTGGGGTTTGTTCCCTGCCTGGATCCTTTCGGTCGATTCCCTGTTGCTGTTGTTTGAGAAATGAATGCACGTCATCGCTCTCCAATGGGCCCTCCCGTGTCATGACGTTGAATGTTTGTTATGAATAAATGAAAAACCAACAGGATGGGGCATTAATTTAACACGACTCAATTTGCATACGTGGCAGGATTCCGGCCAGCAACCGAATTGTTCCACCAACCACAGATATTATTAAATGATGGTCTCTGCGGCAACTCAGTTTGAACCGTTTAGCTTGAAGCAATTTCTGGCGAAAAAATAAATTGAATCTAAATCTGGTGGATTACAACCGGATTGAGCTGGACGCAGTGAGCACAGGATGTTTTGTGACAATAAAGAGCTTCCTCATGCTGAAAGAACGGGCAGGACATCGATGGTAACGGCGGGGAAAGAGAACGCGCTTGTGCCAGCAGATGGTGGAAAACACATGCATTCTTTTACCTTCCCAAGTTGCACCAAAAACATTAATATGAGTGGTATTTTTTTGTCATTCTAGATAGATCTACATAACAGAATGGTTCGACTAATTTTGTCATGGAGATGTATTTACGTTTGATGCAAGCTAAGTCTAGATTCACTTGGTCAACTAATTGTTATACATGTCATTTGATATTTTATGGCTAGGCGATGTCTATACTGTTTCAAGAAAGCTCCTTATTGCGAGCAATTTCAGAGTTGCGTTTGAGTTACCTCGAGTAACTCACGTTGCTCAGCAAGCGAGCACTGTCTTTTGTTTTCCATCTGTTTTTGCTCAGTAGCTGTCAAACAACGCGCTCCCTTGAGTTTTCGTGTGTGCACAATTGGACACAAGTAATTTTTTAAGTTTTTAATTCAAACTCTGATTTTGAAAATAACCTACACAGAAAAAAGAGTAATGAAATTAAAAAAACGTGTGACACTTCCCCGCGTTTAGTTGCAAACCAGAGCAAGCTTATGCAACGTAATTGTTAACAATATTGCATACAGCATACAACATTGTTTGTTATCTTCCATACAACCTGATTCCAGCAATATCTGGATTAAATTTACATGAAAGATCCTGTTCTTACGGGTCCGTGGGGGAGACCTTTTTTCGGACATTGGGCAAAATGCGACCGTTTAAACACACTCTCGACCTCTCACAGTGTAACGACTTTTATTGAAAACGCAAACGGTTTTAAGAACTACGGTTTATTGGTAGCTTCTGCACGCACGATTGATAGCAAAATAACTCTGCCCTGGTATATTAACGATACCAAGGGTCAGGGGTAAACAACAACGAAAAATACCGATCGCATACGATCAGTCCTATCACTGTCTAGCGAACGCATTATGCACTGATTAGGAACGAATCAACCGATAACAACAAACCCACCATTTTTGGCTTGACTTGCTATTTGCAATTGAATCGCAAGTAGAGTCTCGCCCATAGTATTTGGTCAACGTCCAACTTTAACAAAACAAGTCAGGTAAGTTTTATTTGTATCGTGTTTGATATAAAATGGCAGTTTCTGGACTTTTTTTTTTTACTAAACCAATAAATATAAAATATGTATTCATGTCATATTCACGTTTATCACTGAAATATTCGTGACAGTTCAGTTATGCTAAAATGATGAAATATTGAAAATCGTAGTTCCCAATGAACGAATCAAGGTTGAAGAAGAAGACACCGGCTGGTGATAAATCTGACAGCTCCCATGTTAAAGTATAGGACAAACATTTTAAAATGCGTCTAATACATTTGAATGAAATGTTGATTAAAAGTTGTTTGTTGTATGATGGAAGAAAAATCCAAAACTACTCAATAAAGACATTTTCAGCCAAACAAATAATAAAATTAAAATAATGCCTACTGTGTAGTTTGGGGTTTTTCTTCCATCATACAACACACCACTTTTTAATTAAAATTTCATTTGAATTTTTTAGAAGCATTTTAAAATTTTCGCCCTATACTTTTAAATGGGAGTTGTCGGATTTATCACCTTATCTTTATCTTCTTCCCTTTTCAAGTTGGATTCGTCTATTGTCCGTAGAGTTCTTATTATGCTATAACTCACGTGTTGAATTGGAGTGGTAAAAATAACCAGCTAGTAATCTTTGAGTTTATGGCATGAACCTGGTTCATGAATACCTTCTTTATGTCAAAGATAGTACGTTCTTCTGAAGCTTCTGTTTTTTTTTATCATTGATAACTGTCAAACTTAAATAATGTTTCATAGGCTCCACCTTCTGCCTTTTTTTCAATTCTGTAGAAGTAAAGGGTGTGCGGAATCTAACTGCATAATTTCTAAATGACTGTAACTGTTTACCCATTGGGCATTTTTTATTACAGTTTTGGATGGAATAAGTTCAATGTGTATTGTTTACACTGTATTAGTGACATCAGTAGCTGTGCAATCAATGCAAAAATGGAGTTTGCAAATCAGCCATCGTACCTCGAAAATCCGGATCTCTCTAATCGTGCCATCAGCAGGATGCTGGGAATGGTACAATATACTGTAGCTCGTGTTTTAAATCGGTACATCGATCTGAAGAAAAAGTGTGCCTAAAATGGATCTTCGTATAGCGTAAAGGATCACAAGTGGGTAGTGAAAGCTGTCAAGAGGAACCCAAATAGTTTAGATCGAGAAGTGGCAAAAACCTGCATTTAACAGTCGATACAAAGGTTGTATAAAAGATCTTATGAGTAGTGTCAAAAGCAAGGTTCTTGCATTTGGGAATGGTAATGAAATTGAATGAAGCGAATATGGGAAAAGTTAGACAACGTGTTTTGTATTATTCTCTGAATTCTCAAAATTTGCCGGCGTCGGTGGTGTAGTAGTAAGCGTGACTGCTACTTGGTGGCACCGCAGTTGGTCTCGGCTCATAGGCATGAGGCGAAAGGTAAAAGGTATGGTCCAGGTGATGGAGTCGTTTCCCTGGCGTCGGTGATTGTCACCATGTGAGGAAATAGCCCCACGGAAAATAAAAAAATAAAAAAAAGTAGCCAAATTCAATTATATGATATTTAAGTTGTAAGGTTTCCATTTTTGGAATGAAAACTAAATTAATTGTTAGGTTCAAGTAAAACTGCAGAAAATCAAACATTTCGTGCTCTTTGGTTGGATGTTGTTAGACGGTTTTACACAGAAAAAAGTAATGAATTTTAACAAGCTCGTCAAAGTTTCCCTAGTTTAATTTCAAGCCAAAGTAGGCGTAAACAACGAAATTGTTTGCAATCTTTCATGCACCATACACTATTTTTTGCAATATTTTATGCAACCAGCTGGATTAAGGCGTTATCTGGCGTAAATTTAGATGAAATGTTCCATCGATTTCTGCCAAATCTAGCATTCCCTTTATGTGCAAAAGATATCGAAGAGAATTCAATGTATCATTATTTAGTCATTGGTCATTGTTTAGTCATTGGATTATCTATATCTTTATAAAACTTATCTAATCACACTCTTTGGCTGTCATGAGGGATTATTATGAGCAGATGATCGAACAACTTATTTTCGCTGTGTCTAAAACGTTGAAAACTCAATATTTCTCATAGTTATTTGTACTTGGTAAGTAAGTTGTAATTAGTTAGCACTTGCAAGGTCATTTAATATTTCAGCTACATAAGTTTTCATCCAGATCAAATTTACCGTTCAGCTTGCCCCAGACATTTTCACCTTACGGTGAAAATCGAAACGGGTACAGGGTGGAAAGATGGTTTAACAACTAACATAAAATGCATAACATTGTAATTTTAAAGTTTCTGAATAAAAACAATACATACATAGAGCTGTTATAATTTGTATTATGATTTCTATTTAAAAAAATCACCAATAACATGAGCGTGTGCTTGTGTAATTAAAAACTTACAATACCTGATAAAATGATGGAATGATTCCACAGAGAATATCTACCCAAAGTAGATTAACATTCACTTGAATAATACACAGTAAAAAAATGAATTTGATCAGGCGCGTAAAATTTCTCCTCGTTTAATTCCAAGCCAAAGGAGGCGGAAAAAACAAAATTGTTTACAACCTTCCATGCGCCATACAACAATGTTTGCAATCTTTCATACAACAGGCTAGATTTAGGCGTTATGTGGCTTCAATTTACATGAAATATCCCATTATTTTCTGCCAAATCAAGCATTACCTTCATGGGTATAACAAGCATTCCCTTCATGTGTAATTAACACTGAAAATTGAATGTTTCTTTCTATCTGTGTACAGTAGACATTTCTCATTGCATGTTTTAAAAAAAATAGAATGGGTTGAACATTAGGGGCTGCGCATAAAGTACAGGTGGACAGTTTTTTTTTAGCAGTTTTAGAGCCATCTTCTTCCCGCGTGGACAATATACCCATCCAGACCTCTCCTCCCATCAATCATTCACCTAGTTCACCTAGTTGACAGTTTCGTATTCAAGTATGCTCTTTCATGCATTCTCTAGATCCTTTTTTTTTTAAGTATAAACGTTGACATTTTCAAGAAAAACGGTGTTAATAAATCAATTTCAACTTATCAGTGAGGTATGGGGGAAGTTAAAATTACATATACCACAAATGATGCAGTATTAAATGATAAGCAAATATCATTTTAATTGAAGAATTAAAACATTTTTTTATTTCACAATAATAGAATTATATCTACAATAGAAACAGTTGGTTAAGATGTTAATTTTTCTTTTTCTAAAATTCTCGAGATTTCTGTGGTACACCCGCCACTAGGTTTCGTCCAGTATCCTCAGATACGCCCGCCGTGACGATTCTACATCTTATTCTGATATCTTTGGGATCACTTGCTTTCTTCCTAGTTTCGAAGAGTTTCCGCTTAACTAGACCCCAGTACTGTTCTTTTGGGCGAAGTTCTAGACAGTTTGGTGGATTGGCTGTTTTTGGCACGTATTTGACCTCATGTACTTTATACCATTCCAGGATGAATTTCGCATAGTAACAAGAGGCCAAATCAAGCCAAAACAGAGCTGGAGAGTCGTGGCTTCTAATTAACGGTAGCAAACGCTTTTGCAACATTCTTTCTCGTACACATCCTTGGTAGTGCCGGTAGAGACGAAACTTTCAGATTTTCGACAACAAGTACGGACGAATCCACCACCTCAACAGGCAATAATCTACATGATAATCGTTACTCCACGCACGGAGAGTACAAAAACATAACAATTAGAGTATTTAAAACCCATAAATGGTGGTAACCATTAATCATACTGGTGGGGACCAGTATCGCAACGCTTCACGGGTTTCTCTCCGAGGTCTCTACGTTAGATATGGCGAGAAAAAACCTGAGTTATCTCAGACGTTGCGAATCAAAACAAACTCAAAAAGGAGAGAGTACCTCTCCCATGTGCGCATCAAAACAGAGTGCATACAAACTACCGTTAGAAACAATCACACAGCTATCAGTAGTACACGAGGGCAACCAACGCGTTACTTTTGCCTGTTGAGGTGGCAGACTCGTCTGTGACTCGACCTACCCCGTAGTGGGATGTCAGGCAAAGGTAACGTTGTTAACCTGCCGTACACTGACGGAACTTTCAACACTTTCTCTTCATATCTTTCATTCTAGCAAACATTACTGTCCACTCTTGGTGCCGCTTGGCGATGAGCGAACATCACTTTCTACATATTAAAATTTAATAAAAGAAATATCATTTTTTAGACAATTTGCCATACATTGCATAATGTACACTTTAAAGGAAAAAAAGTTTTTCTAACAACAAATTTTTCATGTCAACATAACTCAAAGAGGAAAAGATTTACAATAAAGTGATGTATGTGTGGCTTCTAGAAAATAGTCTTAGTTGATATGAAAAAAATGTTTAAATTGTTAAATCGATTCTTACACGCTAAAATAATATTTTAAAATTTAAAGTTAATTTGCAAAAAATGACTATCTTAGCATTGGACGAATTTTTTTCCTAATATAGGCAATATAATTGTCTAAAAGTTCGCCATACATTGCGAGATGGGCACTTTTAAGAAAAAAAAAGATTTTCTTACAAAAAATTGCTCATGTCCAATTTTTACCGTGTATCACGAAAACTCGTCTAGTTATGTTATTCAACACCCCTATGGAATCCAATAAAATTTACAAAGTTGCAGCCACAAATAGATCCAATATGGAGGCTTTAGACCGACATTACATCCATACTCATCGAAAGTTGGTGACTTCATAATGTTCTTTGATTAACGTTCCATGGTTCAGAACAGCAATTCTGTTAAGAGGCATGTCTAACAAAAGGTTTGAATAGTTAAATATCGTTTCTAGCTCGATTACTTCATGAGCTTTAATTAAAATTGTAATAGATCACTGCATATTAGGCTGAGTCAAGGGACATGTACCCTATTACGCAGATCGTTTTAAGCTTTTCTGATATTTCATGATCCTCCGTAATATTTTTCAAAGTTTTCAGAGACCATCGTACAAGCTCTGAGAATGTCTCGGAACTATATTAATCTCTGGAAAATTTTAAAGACTTTCAAAGATCTTTTAAAACCGTAAAACTTTTGAAAGCGTTGTAGGTCTTAATAAACTGTTTTGAAATTCAGACACATTAGATTAATTTGCTTGATTTCGCAGGTCTTTGAGCAGCGTGTATTACATGATTAAAATCGTGCGAAATAAAGTTATTGTTCTCGTATTTTGCGGAATGGATATGAGAATGGTTCGTTAAATGGATATTTTAAAATATTGCATTCTGTTTAAAGGGTTCTTCTTCTACTTAAATTTGATCTGATACGCCCTATCAGGACTTTGTGTTTTTTGAAACACTTCTACAGGGGCTTTCGATGTTATTCCAAAGCATACAGTCGTATAGTTTGTGGATAGCACAATAGAACACTTGAGCTCCAGAACAGTCGACAAGTTACTCAACCGAAAGGACTGTAACAGCTGTATCGGAAATTGATTTAACGGCCTGGAAAATCGACGTGTTTACCGACTACTTAGTTAGGCCTCCCCGTTTAAAGGGTGGAGCTGGCAAAAATTGGTCGAAGCAAGTTTGGCGGATTTTGATAATCATACATTTTAAAACTAGCTCATTCTTCGTTTTCATTAAATCTCGACGATTTTATAAAGTCGTTGAAGTGGTTGGGGAACGTCTGATGATTGCTAAAAAACCAGGATAAGGAGGAAATAGTAAGACTAAATAGGACTAAATAGGAGAATCTTTATTGTTCGCGTATTTTGTGCAATGGATATGGATTTCGGTTTGATTTTTTATGCACCTGAAGAGAACATTTGAATATAATTTCTGAACTTGAAATTTTACCAACAATTATTGTTGGCACTTGGTTGATCACGTGATCTTTCCCATGATGTTGCTGTTTCTTATTTATGTTCAACGCATTAACTCACCATATGAAACACAAAACCAGCGAGTAAATATTCGATACATAACCCCTTCTTACATCGTTTTACCACCCAATTCCGGCTTTCGTTTAACCGATATTCCAGAAACATTCGCAGTATTTGTACTTTTCTCGTGTAATGGCTGTAGAAGAAAGATGGAAGCTTCCGCCTTAATGTCTTAAGTTTCTGTCCACTCGCAACATGTGTACCAGTTCCGGGGAAAACATGTGCGGCTCTTTGAATTAGGATTAGCGAAAAGGTAGAGTAATAAAATTTATTGCAGATTTAAATGTTTGCCGGGGTTATATCACCGGCACACGCACGTAGCAATATGACCAAATTGGAAGTCTATTCAAGTGAAGCTTGAAAAACTTCCCACAGCACTTTAATATTGAGTTGTGATCGTTTTAATACTTTGGAACATTATTTACATTCAGCAAAGACAATAAATTCAGGTTTCATATCATTTCACTCTCTCGATGCACGAAGCCTATAGACAAAAACCTTCCCAGCTCGGCTATTGAGGTCCTGCAAATTTATTGTCACTGGAGGAAGGATCTACACTAGCTTGAAGGCGCACAACAATGTTGTCGGTGACGCTACTTATGAGGACTGCTATTGTGTATACTCTATGTCAGGCTTTGTGATCGGCATGAAGTCCGCAATGTTTATTGGCTGGTAGGAAAGCGATGAAAAAAGATGGCAGGGTATGGGGTGCTCCATTTTTGGCAAGTCATATTTCATCCCTTCGAAACCAGACTTGCTCTGGCTATTGTGTTGTTCTACTGGTCTGAAGAGCATAGGGACTGTAGATGAAATGGCTGAGTTTAAATATATTTTTGAAAGATAACATGAAGCTGGAATTTAAAAACCAGTGTTTCGTGTGTGTGAATGAGTAGAAATAAACGATAAATAAGCTATACCTCCAATATTCCCACGGCACCCTGAACCAAAGTTTCAATGTCTACCTTTTCTGCCTTTGTACGCCCCTTTTTCCAAGTATTAAATAAAAAACCTCAGCACACCGCAATGTGGCAATTTTTATCACTGTCAACTACAATCAGTTCCGAGTTTCGAAAACTTTTTCCAACTTCCCTATCTTCCCCATCCTGTACTACACTTGTTGGTAATTTTCCGGAAAATTGCCACACGCATGCAACAAAACATGTCACACTATTTGCTACATTACCTTTTCTGTTGCCGGAAAATTTGCTCCAATCGCGATGAAACTTTGTCGCTTTGCTTCCCCCAGTTTTCCTACCACAGTCGGAAACGCAAAATCACTATTTGACTCTTCTGCTCAGCCGGTTTTGACGTCACTTTGCGTGGGCCCGTGGCGTCGTCCTTTCACTCCGCTCCACACACAAACACAATTGAGTAGCACTAATTTGGCTTTAATTTGATCCGGCTTCGGTTGACAACGACGACGACGACGACGATGACGGCGGCGGTGGTGTTTTCACTGTTCCTTATTCCTCGCACTCACTCGCGACACAAACGGGGGCTGCCTCCGGAGTATGTGTGTACTATGATGATTATTATTACTGCAGCCCTTTTTCGCGCACACTATTTTCACACTACTCATTAACCCACATTTTTTCCTCGAATGCAAACACAAACACCAACACACACGCTATCTAAGCATTTTTCCACCGGCCCAAAATGCTAGAATAATAGTAGCGACATAGAAAGCAAAAATGAATAAGAAGGACAAAAACTATTCGGAGCCCTCGCCTGCTGTGGTGGTTCAGGAGGCTGGGGGGTGGGCAGAGTTCGGAAAATCCAATACCGTACTCGATGTTCGATCTCTGCTCTCTGTTGCAAATTTAGCATTTATCTTTCCGGTTCACTTATCAGTGTCAATGCGCGGGCGATATATTGTTGTCTGAGATCTAGTGTCACATACGAAACGGTTGGGCCGGGCATCGACACCGACACGGAACGTCGGAAAACACTTGTCACTATAATGCTGCTGCTGCTACTGCTGCTACTGGTGTTGGTTTGTGATATTACCGGTCCGTTATGGACAAACCAAGTGACAGCTGTGAGTGAGTGCCCACTCTCGTACGTTCGTGTGAGCGTCACTTGATTTTTCCTTTTCGCCATGCTCTGTTTGAGGATTCTTGCTTGGGTCCTCTCTGGGCTCTCCTCTCCAATCCAATGCTCCGTGCGGGATGCAATTGTGAGGGGAGTGCACTTTTCCGGTGGTGGTGTGACATTGAATGGGCAGAAGCGATTTGCTCTTGATTGTGCGGCATGAGAATGGGTCTGTAGGAAGGCAGGTTTTGGAATGGTTCGTAAAATGGATATTTTCAAATGTTGCATTCTGTTTAAAGGGTTCATTTTCTATTTTTACTTGATCTGATGCGCTCTATCAGGGCCAGAGCCTGTCGCTCAGCTTAAAGTTTCTTGAAACATTTCCACAGTTCTCAATAAAGGGCTTCCTATGCTATTCCAAAGCATCCAATCGTATAGTGTGTGGCAAGCACAATGACACAATAATGTTCAGATAGTCGAATAATTTACCACCCGAAAATTCAATAGTATCGGAAATCGAACCATTGGTCTCCGGATAGGAAAACTTACGCGTTTACCGACGACGCTAAGGGTGTCCCTATTTAAAGGGTGAAACTGTCAAAACTTGGTCTCGTACATTTGGCGGATTTTTTTATAACTAGAATATGAGAAGGAAGAGTAGTAATTTCCATTTAATTCCAACTACCTTTATTGCTTATCTTGACAGATACGCGTATTTCGTCTACAATGTGCAAATTTCTCCAGTGTCGTGTACTAATGCTCGACAGTCGATTTATCAGTGCACGACTTATCTGTCAATAAAGGTAGTTGGAATTAAACGGAAATTACTAATCTTTCTCCTCATTTTTTAGTTACAGGTATTCCCCTAAACAGCACACACTTTCCAGGATTCAGATTTTTTATAATCGTCACGACGTTTGTCACAGTTAATTTGGATATTTTCAGTGATATTGCCAAGTCGACAGGATTGTTTTTATTTGTCTTATGCGCCAGGAAAATTTTGATAGGTCGTTTCTCTTGGTATGAATCCTTTTCAACAAGTTGATAGGAAATGGCAAATACAAGAAATTTAGAGACAACATTCCGCATATCCCTACAAAATGAGGAATGTGCAAGTGTTTTAGATACACGATTATAAAAAATCCACCAAATCTATGCGCCTATGTATCAATTTATGTCATAGATTCAGCAATAATGGACATATTCGTGTTGACATCATGTTGATCGATTTATTGTGAAGCATGTTCATCAATTTATAGGAACAAACTCGAGCGAGATTATAATTCCCACATGTTTCATAATCATGATTTTTTAACTGGTTTTACAGATAGATTACCTTCACGATCTCCGAAGGACCAAAACATAAGCTTTATTGCATCGATACGCCTAGTAATAGATTCAAGCGTAATGAATAAACTGGTCACATAGAAACATGAATGAGGATACCGTTGACCCAATTATTGGGATATTTTTTTTCTTACGTTTCCAACTATTACCTAACTTATCCATCAAACTTTTTTTTAATAATATTAGTATGTGACTAGAAATTAGAAGAAAAAATAGTATTCTCCATTTAATTCCAACTACCTTTGCTTATCTTCGACAGATACGCGTATTTCGTTTACAATGTGCAGACTTCTTCAGTGTCTCGTACTAATAACTCGACTTGACTTAGTACGAGACACTGAAGAAGTCTGCACATTGTAGACGAAATACGCGTATCTGTCGAAGATAAGCAAAGGTAGTTGGAACTAAATGGAGAATACTAATTTTTCTTCTAATTTCTAGTTCAGGCATTCCACTAAACAGCTCAAACCCTCTAGGATTCATTAGTATGTGGCCATATATTTTTCAAATGGCTGTTCATTGACCATAACCGGCATCACCGAAACTTCCCGGGAGAACCTGTATTAGGGGCCAGTTATGATTTCACCCCAAAACATGCTCTATCTTCATGATGTTTCATAGATTGTACTCTAAAAAACTGAAACAGATAAAAATGATCATCAAAAATTCATGTTAGGTCAGAGTTTTTGCAAAGTTAGTTTATTCAACCTCCTCTCCTAGGCTAAATGCCCGCACCTTGGACTTAACGCTACCCATCAAATCCTGTGCAACATTTACGCCATCTTTCTTACACACTTTCATCCACTCTTTCTCCAAATCCTTGTAGTTTTTGAAGACCTTCCCTATTTTCCGGAGCTTACCCATAAAAGTCACCCCGAATTTTTCTATTGGCCGAACTTCTGGCGAGTTTGACGGATTTGCCTCCTTCGGCACAAAAACAGCAACATTGTTGGCTTCGTATCACTCTCTCACCGGTTTCACGTAATGGCATGATGCCAGATCCGACCAAAACAGAGTATTACCTTCGTGGAACCGGAGGTAGGACAGCAAGCGCTTCTGGAGGGATTCTTTTTTTTTTTTTTTTCATATTTGGCCGTTTATGATGCCTGTCGTTATGTATGGCTTGTAGAATTTGCCGCACTAACAGATCGCCTGCCATACCAAGTACTCATTGGCCAATTCTTCGATTTGCTTCTTCCGTAACTTCTCCGGAACGTCCTGGCGGGACATGCCGACGAAAACAGTAGACCACGGGTCTGCTCAGCGTTCGCTTGTATGTACGTCTGTTAGTCCATAACGATGCACCTCGGCTGCACCAACAATTCGAGGAACAGCTTCCTGGTTTAGCGGTTCGATTGGGCACCTTCCATGAAGACATTAGGTTCAGCCCGCTGCATTGTCTGCTGGACGAACTACAGGGTGCGGCAGAAAATAATGCGAAAGTTGTTCTATTTCTTTCAAGTCCCATTTTCAACTAATTTAAGCATAAATATCAACATTTTCGAGTGCAGTTATCTTTATAAAGTCCTTTTAAACAAATTTATTCAATGTGTCCTCCATTTTTATTAATAACATCCTCGAGCCGACGCCGGAAGCCAGAGCATGCCTTTCGGACGTAGTCCTCCGACATTGACTGCCATGTGCGTGTTATGGTTGACTTCAGGGTTTTCACACTAGAGTGTGATGTTTTGCAGGCTCGTGCTTCAACATATGCCCAAATCGAATAATCCAACGGATTAAGATCTGGACTGCTAGGGGGCCACAAATCCTTCGGCGAAAACTTCATCTTATCGTTCAACCATTGTGGGGTTCGATTGGACGTGTGACACGACGCTCCATCCTGCTGTTTGGTCCTCGGAGAAGTTGGCCTTCACCCAGGGAAGCACTTGGTCCTTTAAAATACCGATATACACTTCGGTATTGATTTTAACTCCACCATCAATGAAAACAGGTGGCATGTTCAAACCGTTGGACGCCACCAAGCCAAACATCATGACACCAGCTGGATGTTTGGTTTGAAATTTGAATATCACTTTTTCCAGAATGTTCTCCATTTTCTGCGGCTGTTGGCCACAGCATCGATGCTGAAAAGCTTTTCGTCGGAGAACAGGATTATCATTTGTTCCTTCTTCAACAAGGAAAGCAATCTCTTGGAACGAGTCACTCGTATACTATAGTTCCTTGACCCGATCCGTAATCAAGTGGCGTTTCACTCTGGCTCTGGATGATGCATGGAGGGCTTCCTTGATGATTCTCTGCATGGATTTCTAATATTGGCTTCCTCTGCAAGTTTTCTTATGGAACGCACCGGGTTGCGAGCAATTTTTGCATGGACCGATTTGATCACGTTCGGCGTGCGTGCAAAGCGTGGACGTCCGCTTCCCGGCTTCCGCTGCTTAGGACCATCCTGCAGGCACTTTTTTATGCGGTAAACTGTTGCCAAATGGCACCCTACCACCTTGGCAATCTCTTTCGGCTTCCTCTGGGCGAGCAACAAACTGGTGATCACTTCTTTCGCGAACATTTTGACGAATATACAATAAAACAAATTGAATTTTTGGATGCAGCACTTGAAAGTTAACATAAACAAATACATTTTCGCCAGAAATTAGTCACTGACTACACGAATTAACCCAATACTCAAGTTTGAACATTTTGGCATTATTTTCTGCCGCACACTGTACTGCGAGAATAAAAAGAAATAGTCAGAAGAATAACAGAGAGAAGCCAGAGAAAGATGGAACAGAACAAGGGAAAAAAGATGCAAGCAACATAAATAATTGCGAATGAAAGATGCAGGGAAGAAGGTTGATAAGTGAAATAGAAAATCGCCAATACAAAAGGATGGGAAACCAAGTGAAAAAGAAGATGGGAGTAAGTGAGGGCATAGTAATACAAGTAGTCAAAAGAGAAAAGAAAGATGATATAGATTCGAAAAAGTATGGAAAAAAGAGCAAATTAAGATGAAACAGATGATAAAGAACTTGAATAAGATAGAAAAGTAGACGAAGAAGATGAAAAGTAGACAAAGAAGATGTAAATGATTGTATTGACGATGAAGAGGAAGAAGATGGAAATGATGATGAAACGAATGCTTGTTGGAACATCAACAACAGCTAAGCTGAGACGAACAAGGTGAAACATTCATTTATACTGCACACGAATGCACCTCTGGCTTAGAGTCAGAAATAAACAAAGAAAAAAACCAGGCATTACATATATTAAATAAACGAATTCATTAAAACCGGACCAATTTTAGAAACTTAGCTTGCCAATCCCCTGCCATCTGGTGGTGAATCAACATATGCATCGCCAATTGTACACAGAAAAAAATCTTGTAGTGAAAACTACTATTTTAGCCGACTATGCATATTTTCAAAACTACCATGAAATTTCAGTCAAATTTACTACGTGTATGGTACAACCTTCAACATTTGTTTTGTATTTTACAGACCTCATATTGATTTCCTTCTCACCATTGATCTTTGATCTAATCGAAGGCATGATAAAATCAAACGCATTTATAGTCAGGTGAAAATTGTTGGTGTTTGCGCTTAATTTAACCTTCGAAATGGTAGTTTCTATAGCGGTTTTTTTGCGTGTAGCAACCCTGTTGTGCACAGAAAAAAGTCACATCGTTATCAGGTGATTCGAAATCTCTATGGCGAAAGCAGACAATCAGCTAGCAATGTGTATAAACTTATATTTTTTCAAAAAGTCTTTCAAATTTTACTGAATTCTCAATAGCTGAACGTTCGGTTATCCGATATAGCGGATTTTGGTAAAACTTTACTGAAATCCGGTAAAAAATCCTGTAAAATTTCACCGATAATCGTTAAATCGGATTACCGAACGTTCAGTTTATTCAAAATCTGTGAATTCGGATTACCGAACGTTCAGCTGTTGAGAATTCGGTAGAATTTTACAGATTTCTGTAAAAAAAATCTGAGTGTGTAGATGGTTTGATCATTCTGCCAAAAGTTGATAATCGTGAGGCACTTTTTGTCCGTTGGATATAACCGATCCGGTAGTCACAACAACCTCTTCCTTCTTGAGAAAAACGAAAGTGTCGAATGGAAATCTGGTTCCAACCGCCCAACAATGCTGCGCAACCGTAAAGTGCAGTAAAATCTGGAAAGGAACACCGAGGGCAAGGTGGCCTAATCGTACCGCACCTTGAATCTACACAGATAAAAAGAAACATTGAATTTTCTGCGTTATCTAATGCATATAGAGGGAATGCTAGATTTGGCTGAAAATAATGGGTCATGTAAATTTAAGCCAGATAACGCTTGAATCTAGCTTGTGTATGGAAGATTGCAAACATTGTTGTATGGCGCATGAAAGATTGCAAACAATTTCGTTGTTCATGCCCCCTTTGACTTGTAATTAAACAAGGGGAAATTTTTCGCATCAGTTAAAATTCATTATTTTTCTCTGTGTACAGGGCAGGAGAACCAGCGATATGGTGAATAGGTATCTGGGCAAGATGGACAACGTTTTTCGTCCCCCAACAGATGATACACCGTTTGGCATACGGATGTTTGACCGAATAGACGTTTGGCCGATTGGTTGTTTGGTGATCGTGATCGTGATATTGAAATAAAATAGGTCAATGTATATTTATGTGTATTCTTCATTCAAATTTTGAAATTCTCATATACTTGTCCCATTTGTTTTGCTTTAGTTTGATCATATTATCTCTCACCATGTTTTGACTATCGCCAGTCAGTTTGCAGCTAGACTTTTCGTATTTAAAGTTTATTGTAACTATTGTTCAAAAGGACAAATATTTCATTTGAGAAAAGTTGAAATTTAAAATCAGATTCTACTGTGAAATGCCATGCCAAGTTATTTTAGAGTTCAAAGCCATTTAACCAAATATCTTTTAATCATTTGATTCCAAACGAATATAAAATAAGAGAAATAGAATTTTATTAAAGATCAAAATTATCATATATTTGCTTCTCACATAATTCACCAGTCGGTTTAAAATTACTCACATTGAAATGCATGAAATAATGCGAATTACATTTGCTGATCGGTGAAACTGCAAAAAACTGTTCATGTTTGAAAGAAGGAAAAGTCTCACAGAAGAGTTTTATACCGGGCCAGTGCTTGAATCATAAGTTCGCTTTTGGAAACAGGAATATGCTTCGTCAACTATGCAGTGCTTTATTTCGTTGATCAGTAAAAATCCAAAGAACTGTACTTGTTTGAAAGAAGTAACAATCTCACAAAAAGAAATAAACCGGGAAGCGCTTGATTAAAAAGTTTGCTTTTGAATACAGGAATATGTATCGTCATAGAAGGCCCATGTGCAAAGAATCAAAAGAAGGCTTCTTTCGGAGGAACTACATATTTCTTCAAGATTCTAAAAAATAATGACTCATGCTGTCTAGCTGTATAACATAATACATATTTCCATCTAAGGAGTTTACGATTTTATCTAAACATATTCATACTTCTCATGTATATGGGCAAATGGCCGAATACCATTGATTGCATTTTTGGACACAAAAATTTCGTTTTTAAGTGAATTAAGTGAATTTAAGTGAATTAGTTGAAATTTAATTAGAATGCTTATTACTGCAAATGAATAACGGGATGCTATCTAATGCGTTTCCTTATTTCCTTTTTTAGATCTTATGCGTTTGAATATACTTTTTCAGATTCTTATTTCCTTTTCTCTGCAATACATTTATGCTAATATACAATTTTCGGCCAAACGTCCATTCGGCCTACGTTTTCTAAACGTCCATTCGGCCAAACATCCATTCGGCCAAACGTTCCCTCCCCCACCCCAACAAGAGGTAAGCGTTGACGTCAAATTTATATCCTACACCAAGTATCCGAAGAAGTTCCTTCTGGAGCTGACAATCAGCGAATGTCAGGAAATGTCCGTGCCACTGTTCTTTCCTTCGACGTTTCCCGAGCAAGAGACAACATATGAATATATTTTTTTGATTATGATAACTGGCCTTGGTATTGAAGCTCAGATTACGAGGTAAAATATCTAAACGGAATACCTAAGAATTGCAAGAAATATATCTCTCGAATACCAAAACTTGTTATTTCGGATACCTGAGAATACCTGAGAGGCACTATTTTGGTATTGTCTTACCTCAGTTTGGTATTCGCATAAGATTGTGAGAATATTTTTTATGGTATTATCCTCAGGTATTTTACCTCTTAATCTGAGCTTTTAAATACTAAGGCCAGTCATCAAGTTATTTGATCTTGCTCGATTTGCGGTGAACGGAAAAAATATACATTACGAAGTGCCTGCCAGAAGTTGCTCCCTTCATCCAGAAGTATCACGAGGAGAATGTTTTCTGCTGACAGGACCTTGCCTCAGCTTATTATGTCAAGAGATCATTGGAGGAGATCAACCGGCTGAAGATAAACGTTGTACTCAAGACCACCAACCGTCCCTACACAGGTTGAAAAAAAAACAGGTTATTTTTTGCGTTATCTAATGCACATAAAGGGAACGCTAGCTTTGGCAGAAATTAATGGGATATTTCATGTAACACTAACGCTAGATAACGCCTGAATCTAGCCTGTTGTATGCAAGAGTGCAAACATTGTTGTATGGCGCATGAAAGATTACAAACAATTTCGTTGTTTACGCCTTCTTTGGCTTGAAATTATACGAGGGGAAAAATTAAGCGCCATTTAAAATTCATTTTTCTCTGTTGTTTTTGTTTTCGTTGTTTTTTATTCCTTGTCGGGTATTTTCATTACCGCGACCATTTTACTAATGTTCACTTACTTCTCCTTAAAAATTCAATTTATAAAATTGCTGTCATTTATTGAAGTGTTCATTAAACAGCCACTTTCTTAAATGTTATGCAAATTCCACCCTTCCTCAACACAAAAAAAAAATACCAAATTGTCATCGAAACTCATTCCCTTTTGCAGAAAAACAAAACCTGCCTTCTTGAATACCTTTTTCAGGTAGGTCAAACCGTAACACCGTTTCGGTAAACACCTCCCATTATATCCAGCTGCATCATCGATACAGGACACGTGTGTCACGAGGTTGAGCCTTCTGTTGTGATTTTCCCAATCGCTTTTCCAAGAGAGAAACAATCACAATGGCATCCATTCTGAGAGAGGCTCTTGTCACGCTCGGAAAAGCTGTCTGAGAGCCGTCACTTTCGTCCACCACCACAGTACAACGCCAAGGACGTCAACGTCGTTGTCGTCGTCGGTATTTGAGGCCAAGTACGAGGCTATGGGTGAGCACAATGCACATCACCAACACCACTAGCAGCCTCGGAGCTGCAGGAGCCTGCCATCCAACCAGCCAGCAACAATACCAGCAACAGCAGCAACCAGTAACAATACGTAACACATCACCAGATCGAATATTGGCTTTTGCTTGGATTTTTCCCTTCGAAGAGAATCACATTTTCACACAATTTCACAAGGATCGCAATTTTAGAAAGTTCACTCGCTGCACAACCCTTTCCGGAATTTTTAACCTATCACGGCATTAACTGTTCAGCAAAACCGACATTGCAGGGGTAAAAACTTCAGAATTTTCCTTCACCTCTGGTAGTATCCCGTGTGCACGCCGTTCGCCGTTGCGGCAGGTCCTTTGGCTTTCTCGCTATTCGCTCCTGCCTCCCGTGGAAAACTGAGGCGGTCGTTAGTGGAAAAATCGACCGAGACCTACCGCATAGGATGGCGCTCCGTCGCTCTTCCGAAGCTGCTCTCACTCTCTCCCAGTGTTCTAACGAGCATTTCAGTGGGTTGTAAAATTTCCGTCGGTTAATGGTGAACTGTAATGTGACAGCAATTCACATCGAGAACAGTGGAGAAAGCACACAGCCTGAAGTTGCCCAGTGTGGCGCTCTCGCATTTTCCTCCTCACTCGCAGTAGACTGGTAGTCTGCTAGGCCCTCGGAAGTGATGTTAGTGAAACGATTTTCTCCCCAGTTTGTGATGGTAGTGGTGACAGGCCTTCCGCGTTGGATGCGAGAGTGATTAATGTTGTGGGTTGATAGGATGGATTTTCCGGTGGGTGGTAGGTTGAGAATGCGATAGGCAGAGAGTGGAAGCTCGGTGTTTTTGCCGGATCGTATACTGAGAGTTTGATTGTTTACGTATGGATACAATTGATTTTACTTCCTCTCTTCTTGCCTTGACTTTGTGGTAGATTAGGGGAACGGGGTGATGTTTTATGTGTGGAATTGATTGTAATATTCTGTACGCATTCGTTGGCTGTTAGACGTGTGGTGATTTCAATTGATTTTGCGTTTGGAATCAATTTGGCGGAATTTATTCTCATGACAAGTTCGTGGGTGCTTAGAATTGGAGAATGGGACAAATATTTACTAATATTTACTCAAGTATCCAGTGTTTGAGTTAGTTCTTCTATTTGGTTTTTAACGCCAATCGTGGCTTCAGCTGCCGCTCAAATGAGTTTTCTTTGAAGCACTTCCACAGTCCTCAATTGAACAATTTCTTTGCATTCAATGCGGCAAACACAATGATTATTATACTCCAGGGCATCCGAACAAAAATTCCGCCCGAAAGGACGATTGATCGGAATTCGAATCGACAACACTTTTACACCCTAGCTAGTGTAAAACTGATTCTTATTTATAACCGTTTGAGTTAGTTAAAAATTTTAGTTAACAGCTAATAGTCGTATAAATCAAAAGCAATCCCTAAGTTGATCCACTCATCACTTTTCCTCTCAACTTCAGGTAATCGCGCTAATTTTCGGCACGAAACAAGTTTATCGTAGAATTTAAAAACATATGGGAAATGTAGGCTTCGGCAATTTTCTTCATTACTAGTTCACGTACTTTGCCCTTTGATTAGTTGACTTAATCTCTTGCTTTATAATGGAACGTTTGAGACGGTGATTTCTTTATCGTCATTGTTGATTCATGTATTTTACTTTTGCAGCATTAAGAGGCGATGAGGATTATTATAGCGACTCTTTTTGGTGAATTATTAGAGCTATTGACGAAATTTATGTTTTGTTTGAAAGGCCTCAAAACCATTATGTATGGAATATTGGTGGAGTGCATCCGAGAGGTACAATTTTCCATGACTCTGGCTCCCTAATCGGGCTGAATATCATTGATGGCTTGGGTAATATTGGCTTGGATGGTTTGCGGCTTATTGGCATAGCCCTGTGACTTTAAGGGGATACATTGTCACTTGGTGGAACCTCTTTTGAATTGACCTGGCCCCAAATTCAACAACTCTGCTTGTTCACATAAGCGTTTATCCAGAAATGGGCATCGTCGCTTCCAACTGCTCCAAAACCTCATCAGCGAGCACACGACGTTGTCTATGATCTTTAAGCTTGAGCTCCTGGGTCAATTGAATCTCTTATGGGTGCAAACCCAAGTCCAACGCAGAATTCACCAAGTTGAAGTCTTGTACGCGGTGCAACCGATTGCCGTGGGTTCTCCTGCACACTTTCTCGTACAGCGGAGATATTCTCAGCAGACCTTGCGTTCCGCCCACGTACGAGTGGTGGTTGAAGTTCCACCGAACCTCGAATTTCGTTTCCTCGAATTTGTTCACTACGTTGCGAATAGTCCGCTCGGTAGGGCGATTATTGCGATCTTAAAATTGGCGAAGCTCGGGATATTGCTCGAAAAGAACACTTATTTTAATAAAGCAATTTTATCATATGCACGTGTTGTTTGGGCGCTATTCTGGATCAACAATAGAAAAGGGCCCATCAACATTTGTAAACAAACACTTCTGAGCCCGTTTTCTCGGAAGCCGTTGACTAAACACGCAAACCTACAGAATCGTCGTGTAGGGGAAACTTTACCCTACATGATGATGGTATTGGTTTGCGTGGGTGGCCTACGCTTTACGAGGAAATAGGCTCAGAAGTGTTTGTTTACAAATGTTGATGGGCCCTTTTCTATTGTTGATCCAGTATTTATCTCCATGGAAATTTGACAAGACACACTAAATAAATGACAGCTAATTTGATACTTGCAATCAACTGTCAAAGTTGGAAAAACCTAACGTTTGCATTTAAAAAAATGGACAAAAATTGCCGATTTTTCATGGATTTACCTTCACCCGCACAGACAAAACTACCCATGCAGCAACAATCATAGTAACCCATGAGTTAGCAGAAAAAAAATTGACAGCTCTATCAGTCGAACTCTAACCGTGATGGCAAAAACAGTGAAGCAACTCCGTTCAGAAGTGTGCGCGTTCAAAGAACGGCACCCTGCTGCGTCGAAAACGGACATCGTGTGGCACTTTGTGGACGCCGGATACACTCGTTCCGGCATCTACAACATCTTGGCACTATTAGACAACAATCAGAGTATCGAAAAAAGCCCGGTTTTGGACGGCCGACGACCCTGAGCAACAAGAAGCTCCAAAGGATGCTGAAGAGGAAGACCGAGGGATAAGTGGCTACATCGCTGCGTGCGCTTGGCAGGTAGGTCGGTTTAACCGGCCAAACAGTGAAAAATTATCTGCCGAACATGAACATACATGTCAAGAAGCGGAAGTCGCGTCCACTGGTTTCGGGGTGGCAGCGGCTGAATAAGATGGTCAACTCGATTTTCCCGGCGAATCGCGACGTGGTGGTGGTGATGGACGACGAGGCCTAACTCACCCTGGACGGCAACGACTGGCAGGGCACTTCGTATTTTACTTCCCTCACGAAGGAATTGAGCTCCGAGGTGAAGTTCATCTCACACACAAAGGGGCTGTCAAAGTCATTTTTCTTCCGCACCGGACTTGCCGTGAACGGGGAAATTTATAGTACAAAATACCTGCCGGAAGTTAGGACGAAGACACGGTGTTCTGGCTGGATCTGGCGCCGGCCCACTGCTCGAAGCGATCATTTGAGGAGATGGAGCGGCTGAATATCGATGTGGTACCCAAATCGGTGAACCCGACCACCGTCCCCCAGCTGCGTCCCATGAAGAATTTCTCGGCCAACCTGAAGCGTAAGATCTACTCCAACAATTTTGTCGAGGAATTGATAAATAAAACGAAGAAAGAACTCAAAAACATGCGCACGTACCTCGAAATTTTGCGCACGTACCTCGAAAATCCGGTTCTTTCTGATCGTGCCATCAGCAGGAAGTTGGAAATGGTACATTCTACGGTGTCTCGTGTTTTAAATCGTACCACAAACGGTTGACCATCGATCGGAAAGAAAAAAGTGGCAAAAATGGATCTCCGTATAGTGTTAAGGATCACAACCTGGTAGTTCAAGCTTTCAAGTGGAATCCTCACAGTTCAGTTCAATATGTGGCGAAAAAACTGAATCTAACCAAAACTTTCATGCAAGATGCGAAAAAACGTGATGGACTACACACGTACAAAGTCCAAAAGGCGCCTTATCGCGATAAACGGTAGAATACGGTAGGTAAAACACGTCCACGGAAGCTCTACACCCAGATGCTGACGAAACCACGTTGCCTCATTATGGATGATGAGACGTATGTAAAAGCAGACTTCCGGCAGCTTCCGAGGCTCCAGTTTTTCACTACTCATCATCAATTCGATGTCCCTGAGGGCGTTAGAAAGCCGGAGATGTCAAAGTTTGCCAAAAAATATGTGTTACAAATTTTTCCTTCAAATACTTCGAAAAATCGAAAATCGAAAAAAAAAATCAAATAAAAGTTAATGCTTCAAAAATCTCAATACATTTTTACAACAGTTTAATTAAAAGTACAACAAACCGACATGACCAACCATTTATTTAATTTTTCCATTTCCATACAAAATTATGAGATTCAAGGTCAAATTTATCTATCGGGCAGGTGCGTTGTTGCCTGTGAGACGATGCAGAGCACAAGTTTTTGCAGATTTCTTTCATAGGAAATTGAAGTGAGGAAGTAGATCAACGTTGGTGTTTAATAATCATTCGGTAAGAAGGAAATTGTTTGAACAATTGCAAAACTTCTTGCATCGGCATAATGAATTAATTAGATTATTCAAAACTGCACTGGACCACATGCCATCCGATGATCACAAAATTGTAATCCGAGCCGACAAAACCCCTGCAGGAGAACGTGTAAGACGATTTAACGCACCAACTATTGACGAAGTTGCAGTTGATGAATGAATTTTAAAGAAAAGGTATATTTTACTATATACTAACCGATTTTGACGATTCCGATGTATTCAATCACAACCAGAAGATAAAACGCGTACAACTGGCTCCTACTGTACCCTATTGATTGTGTTTAATGTTAATTCTATAAATTTAAACTTACCATTTCCACGCAATTCTGTGTCAATCTGTCCTACCGAAGATCGTCACCACGAGATTCAACGAAAACAGTTGAAAATAACTGCATTTTGCTAATTGATCTTCAGTTACCATATGTCAAATACTGTAGCACCGCACTCCAGATCCATTTCGGTGAGATCGTTGTTAGTTTTTTTTTCACAACTCACCAGCAATTTGTGATTTTCACGGTTTTGCTTAACTTTGTTACAGTGATTTTTTTCCGACTTTTCCTATGCATAAACACAGCGGGTCAAGACTAAAATCAACAAAACAAACCGTCTTGCCGAGCCGGTCACTTCCCGCTCGCAGGTTAAATCGTGACAAAGGAAACCCAACTCATTTTTATTTATATAGATAACACAATTCCTGAGTAGTTCTCATCGGTTGTGTGATAGTATTCGAGCAGTGGTTTGCTGTGCCCAATGATTTCTTGCAACTTTGAGTCGAGTCTTTGCTGCTCGAATTGGAGCTTTCGTTTTACATTACGACACACGGCAAGGAGAACTAAGTGATAATTGTGTAGGATTTGAGTCTAAAGAATATGAAGAAGGGAGTCAATCTGCCAGGTGGTTAAATGTTTCTTATCCTATTAATCGATGACCAAACATTTAGATTTAGCTTTTTAATTCTACAGGTGGTAACCTCCTCCATGGTGGTGAAACTATCAATTCATTTACAAGGCGAGTTAGACTACCAGCTGGAGTGAAATTCACCCGGTTTCCTTGGTATGGAACTTATAGTGATAAATGGATTTGTTTTTCAACAGTCGAGGGAAAACGGAAAGGGGAAACCCGAATAAAAATGACCATAAAATAACAATACAAACAGTACCAGTACCATGAAATAACATAAGAATACAATAGAATGTATCAAAAATATACAATAAAAACACAATTAACAATATTGTTTCTGGCAAAAGCATGTATGGTTTTCGAAATTTTTGCAATAAATATGGGGGGTTGTATGTATCTTAACAATACAAAAGAACCATTTTCGTCATATATTTTATTTATCAAAACATAAAAAGTAATTGTTTTTAGAGTGTTAAATTCTGGGGGAATTATAATAGATGTTATTGTTGAAATGAGGTTTTACCATACATTTACTGCAATGATTAGCTATAGAAACACGATAAGAAATATTGTTAAAAAACTAACTTTTATTTTCCAAAAATATGACTTTCTCTATTGTTTTCCTTATTGGAAACCTCGACTTTAATAGTGAAAACATCAAAAACCATACATGCTATTGTCAGATTCTATCAAATCAATTGTTTTTGTGTTTTTGGCCTTGTTGAGGTTTCAATTGGCTTTGCCTGTGGACAGTTTGGAGGATTCATCTCCTTGGTGGTTACGAATTAGACTACGTTGGCTTTGTACCAGGCTACCGTGTTGTTCGCGTAATGCACAGATGCGAAATCTGGTCAAAACAACACTGGATTATTATGTTTCTGAATCATGGGAAGCAGGCACCGGTCCAAACATTCCCAAACGTAAACATCAGTACTTACCGTATTGTTGTTCGGTTGTTACAAACGGATTTGAAAGCATTCCACACTCATAAATTCCTTGCCAAACCATTGCATGTTTAGCGATTTTTGTTTTGTAATAATTAACATATTGGCATCGTAATTAGTTTGACCAGCACGAACCATGTAGTACTGGTCACCCGGAAGCGTTTTATCAAATTTCATCTATAATTACGCATGCCGAATTTCTACACAGCAGTTTATCGTATAATTTACTGCCCCATGGTTTGACAGATGCTGTTTGTTTTTCTCCTCGTTTTAGCTTCTTGAATGTCCTTAGTCCATTTCGTGTGTTCGCTAGGCCGACGTTACTCTTAGAAGTGCCTAGCTTTTTGGCCACGCGTCGAACTGAAGTACACTTTTTACGGGCGAAAACTTACATGATTTTCCGGACCAGGTTTTGGTCCACAGGGCCCGGTTTACGTCCCGATTTGGCTTATCCTGAAAGGAAGACTCCTCTCCATAGTTCCAAATCGCTTTACGAACTGCTGCAATGCTCTTCTTATCTTATTTAAGCATTTCAAGCTTATTGATTTGCTCTCAACTTAGTGTTCTAAATGCACTTCCACAGTTATTAATTAAGAGTTTTCAATGAGAGGTATCATTTTTGCATTAGTGTGATTGTGGAGCAAGTAAAATCATACCCTATGCCCAAGGAGTCGAGACATTTTCCATAACGAAGAATTCCTAGACCACACCGGGAATCGAACCCAGCCGCCTCCAGTGTTGGTTTGTATCCGCACTTTTACCGACTGAGCTAAGGCGGGACCTTCCGATGCTCACACCTTCCATGTTCGCCAACTTGCTCAGCAAAACGTTGGAAAAAGTGCACCATTTGTGCACGATCTTTTTGCGCTTTTTCGGGAAAATGCTTCGAATTTTCATGAAAAGTACATATGCACCGGCACTTGAGGCTCACAGAGCTATAGATTGAAATGTAAACAATGATACACAGTAATTATCAGCTGTTTAAACGTCATCTTAGACTTTTTGGGACCCCCCCATACTTCTCTTCCAAAGGAGGACGTGATCAGAGATTTTTGGCTTCAGAAAATCTCAACAGAGTAGACTGAAGTTGATACAAGACCCACTAGGTGCCAGACAACCACGCATACCACTACACCGACGACGAGAGCACCTCCCACCATAGAAAAAAATCCTGCCTCCAAAAACCCCCACATACCAAATTTGGTTCCATTTGCTGGATTAGTTCTCAAAAAATTTGTGTTTTATCTATATGGGAGCCCTCCTTTTCTCAAACCATCACGAGAACTTTCTTCCACCCCAAAAACCCCTGTGATGTGATGTTCCCCCATATTTGGACGGAAAATAGCAAAGTCTCTGTTAAGGAACGATGAGCTGTTTTATTATTCTTTTTATATTGTACTGAGGATAAATAAAAATGTTCAACTCAACTATTCGTGTATTTTATTCTTCTGGAAAAAATAGACCACGGTTACGTAATTTTATTTAATTTTAATTCACAACGTATTTTAATTCATAAGGTGAATTTATCCATTGGCATTTGAAATTTTATCACCCAAAATTGAGTTATTGAATATAAGGTCGAAAGTAACAATTGTAAACAATGACCTAAAACGTAAATTTCCTGGAAATGCCAGGTTGCAAACATCTACATCCACTTCCGACGGGCAGGTTATAACTCCCTGCATCTGTTTATGGTGCTATTTTGTTTGTGGGAGCAAGCAGATCCCAGAAAAATACGCTAGAAGTCATTGTTTACAAATGTTACTTTCGACCTTTTGACTATTTTGTCTTTTTTTGATCCGACAGTAAAAGCATTTTTTGACCATTACAAGAAATGCTTTTACTGTCGGAATTACTTAGGGGCTATTCATAAGCCATGTAGACTTTTCTGGGGGAGGGGGGGTTTGACTAAAGTTTACGCTCCATACAAAAGTTAAAAAAAAAAATGTATGAAGAAAAGTCTACGAGGGGGAGGGAGGGGGTCAGAGATTTTCAAAAATGAGTCTACGTGGTTTATAAACAGGCCCGTATGTTTCTGGAAAAAAGGACAAACTTCGTATCGTTAGTGATGCCTGCCCACTTTTCCTTACACGATCGTTCAGTTCTACTCTAAATAGAGTAACTTTCATTCAGTTTCGTATTTCCATGCTAAAGGTCAAACACTGAATAATTTGATATAAGGAAACTAAGTAAATCCTACTCTGATGGTAAAAGCGCTGTACTTATAAAAATAGAGATTTTATAATAAAGCTGTCCAAAGCAAAAAACGTTATTCAGTCCAAGGTTCAGTAGATCAAAAGTTTTCAAGATGGCACGACTGTATGTGTATTCAACAAAAAAGCTCAAGTCGAAGTGCCGAATTCAATCCATGCCATGGATATGCGTTTCGAGGTTTTTAAAGTCTCGGGCATTGATGTGCCAACTCATCATTATGATGGATTTTGCTCATTATGTTTTACACAAAACGATGAAACCCAGTTCTAGAGCTGCGGTGAATAAACTGGTTGCATTTTTTAACGAATTGAATCAATTTGTTTATTTTTTAAAATTATAACTCGATGCTTATAATGGAAATGAATAGGTAGAATTAGATACTTAGTAATGTTTATTCTAGTTTTGACAAGTGATCGAGTTAATCAAAAATCAGTAACCCTATAGCTACTCTAATTAAGGTAGCTAAACTTTTAACCAAACTGAGTTGTTTTCTACCCAGTTTTGAGAAAATACAAACTAGCGTGATTAAATAATGATTACTCTCATATTGACAGGTGAACTAGTTTATCAAAAATAAGTAACCCTTCAATTAATCTATTTAGGGCAGTTCCATCTTTAACGAAACCGAGTCGTTCTCTACTAAGTTTTAAGTAACTACAAACAAACGTGTACGGAATAATATTCCGTTCGATTATTCCGCAGGGGAAGCTGACATTTCGCCCGTTGTCAAAATTACTTCGACAGAAATGCCACAATATTCTTCAGGCCTTCATTTGTCAGCTGCATACTACACACAGTAAATCAGGAAAACTCGTTTTATGACTATATTTTGCACATTTTTAAGATTATAGTTGATAGGTCAAAAAGTGACAAGTTTTTATACACTTATGAAGAGTACTTTTAACGCCTGGGCTGCAAAATGGTGAATCGCAAGAGAGCGTGCGTCCCCGGAACATAGCTCTGGTTCTCACAAGCTCCTACCTCATGCTTCCACGGGTCAAGAGATGACAAAAATCGCCAGCTAAGGGTTGCGAACTTAGCTAGTAGTGCAGCCTGGGCACTGTTGTTCGTTTGACTTCAGCTAGATTGAGGAGGTGCGTGCCGAGCGTCTGTCCACAAAGGAGGTCAAACAGCGTCTATTCTGGTACCCAGTGGCTGAGTAAGAAACGCTGTATCTCGTCAGCTATACCTTAGGAGGTAGTCCCACTAACGTGATGTAGGAAGCGCAACCCCGGTAAGGTAGCATGCTGAATCTTCGTCTACAATTGCAGCAGGACCATAATATGCAAACATGCAGACAGTTCAGATATAATATAATCTTGTTATTTTGTACTGTAATATCGCTTCGCAGTATTTTTTACGCTTATTTCAACTTCATATTTGTGCATTCTCGTTAGTTTTAGCCCACCTAAGCCACGGTATGGTTTTGAAGAGATAGGCTGATATTTTACGTGTTTTTGGAAGGGATCGTGCGACGGATTCTGCTGGATTTTTCTTCCTTCTTTATCTAGACTTTGATGATTCAAAAGCTGAAATTGTTTTTGATCCTTCATTTTTGTTGCACAGATGTGGGGAGTTATTCTTGGGCCTTGTAAGAATTAAGAGCTTTAGGAGAATTCAAATTTCCTTTTTCCATCTCTTTTTTTTCTATTTTTGTGGAATTGTTAACTTTCCGTTTTTGGGCAGTAATCATAATCATATGAAGTTTATTTCGGCTTACTGTTTGCATAAATTCTCTTTGCTATTCTGCTAGGCTGCCCAGTGATCGACTATATTTCATTACATCAATTTAGAAATTTCAGTGAGCGAGATAAGGCGCTATAAATTTCATCCACAGGCAAAAGGAGCATAAGCTTATCTTTCTAGCATCTATGCTCCCAACGATAAAGTACAAATTATCACACTGTTTAACTCTACATCGAAGCGTTTGGTATAGGAGGACCACGCTTCCTTCTTTCGCTTGATTCGAATCGCTCTATTTCTTGGAATCCTCTCTGCGGCACATACCACGTATAGTTGGCCTGGCCGATGACAAAAAAGAGATGTTTTCAATATGCGTTAGTGTGAGATTAGATTAGATGAGATTATGAAGAGACATTCTTACGCCTTTTCAAGTATGTCAACAGCGACAATACTGACACCATGTTGAAAAAAGCAATGATTTTGTAATCATCAAGTTTAAATTCCGGAATTGTTTTAGGCTGTTGCAGTATCGAAAATGGAAGAATTATCCAATACGTTGGATACAGACGCATTCGCGGAATGACAGGTAAGTTTAATATTTGCTTTTGTCAGTAATAACAAATGTTTAACACTGTTTGAAACTAAACATGTCTTCCGTACCTTGTGGCCGGATGCAGTTATTAGAAATACATTAATAGGGACGAATCATTAAGCTTGGGACTGAGATTAGCGCCGATGTGCTGGTATTTGCTGAGCAAAAAAAATATATTTTCTCATTGACTATCCAGCCGCTGCTTTAAGGTTAAAATAAATAGTCCCCGAACGCTTGCTAAAAAATCTCAATAATGGTATTTGTAAAATTTTTTTAATTGGTAAACATGTAATTTATTGATTTTTTTTTTGTCCAAATTTGCTGGAAGTGTTTGATGTTTTTGATTCTTTGCTTCTTTCCAGAAAGCTTCCGCTTCACCAGAGCCCAATATCTCTCAATTGGTCGTAGCTCTGGGCAATTTGGCGGGTTTGAGGTTTTTGCTACAATGTTCACTTGATTTGCTGGTACCACTCCATCACAGTTTTAGCATACTGGCATGATGCCAAATCGGGCCAGAACAAAGGTTTTTCTTTGTGACTTTTGATGAAAGGTAGCAATCGCTTCTGCAGACATTCTTTCTGATAGATCTCCTTGTTGATTGTGCCTGTAGTGACGAAAGATTTACTCTTTTTGCCACACGTGCAAATTGCTTGCCACACAAGGTATTTATTGGGAAATTTCGATGCCTTGAGCTGTAGCATTTATGGCCATAGCAGAATAAAAAGCCAGCCCTGGAAGCTGCTTGAAATCCTCCAGGACATAAGTTTCATCGTCCATAACAACGCATGAAAACTTCGTCAAATACTCGCAGTACAAACGTCGAGCCCGTGATTTTGCTGCCAAGTTCTGTTCGTCGCTGCGATTTGGAACTGTTTTTATTTTATACGACTTAAGTCCCAAACGTTGTTTTGATTTTTGGACAAAACCAGCGACATCCCTATTTTACGAGCCACCGTTCACATGGAGAGATTTGGGTTTTTCGTTAATATCCTTTTAACCTTTCGGTCCCTGACAGGATCAACGCGTCCAATGTTTTTGTCACATCCTCTCCACCGTCAAACGTTCCGATGATTTGAGCACATCGTGAACAGTGGATTTAGGCAAACCCAATGTTTTTGCAAGGTCTCTTATTGAAAGTCAGGATTTGCCGTACGCCCGTACAAAATTCGCTCGCGCATTTGTTTATTTTTCGTCGCCATCTTGAATACTAAACATGAAATGTAAACATCAATCATAGTCTTTTTCATCATAGACTCTCCGCTATACCACAGTGAAATTTTTCATTCCTACGTACAACATTTCAAAAGTTACAATGATTAGAAGGTGTCCGGATTAATTTGGATACAGACCTTAGTCATAATAGCGTGTATTGCGACCGTGTAGGCTTTATGCGGAATGAAACGCGAATTCGAAACGATTTATTCGACTCGATTATTCGCTGCCGCTGCGGAAACGCGCCTGTCTGTGGACTCCTTTTGCATCAATTAACAAAGTAATCCATAATTGTGGAGGGAGTATATTTAAAACTGTGCTTTCAATTTCAACTGAATCAAAAATGGTGAATTAAAAAAGAAAGTGATATTTTTTCGTGCTGTTACCTGGAACCGCTCAGATTTAAACCTCATGCAACCAGTTTCAATGCCTACTGTGCATCATAGTCAACCATTCTTTAGTACTCTAATGCAGCCGTTTCAACTCTTGCTGTTCATTTGATTTCGTTCGATCGTAATCACCTTTCGAATTAATTCGTTATGATGCTATCTTCGGATCCGCTTTCAATAGTCAAACCGATTCAAAATCTTCTTCACGGGGATTGTTTCTTTCGTTTTTGGCTGGCACTCGACATCTCGCTATTGTCTTATTTTGAAAGTCGCTTTGTTACATGTTCGTATCTATTAATTTTGCATCGCAAAGTGATTAGAAAGGAGATGGGTATCGAAAGGGATGGCACATAGTAGGCGGAACGAAAGTTTGTTCTCGTTATGAGTCAGTGGTATTATGTAAGTCAGCGTGGGGCTTTCGGATCGTAACGAGACGGGAAACGGTGGACTTTTTTTTTTTTCATTTATCGGAAGCAAATAATCAACCACTCCCGAGCTACCTCATACCGAAACCGGTGCTGGTCGTTGTCGGCGATGTCGTGGTTGGCCCGGTGCTCCGTTTAAGTACCGTGCCAACCACCAAACAACATCGGCCATCACGCGGCGGTACACGCCAAGGTAGCTGGGAGTGCCGATCGTGTTGCCTTCGCATGGGTTTTTATTTTTCTTAACTTTGTTTTGACAACATTACGTTACAAAAGAAAGAAAATTAAAAAAAAATGTACAAATAACGCTTACTTATTTACAGAGGTTTTCTTCTAGGTTGCTGTTGTTGTTTGCTAGCTTGAAGTGTCATCGCTGGGTCGGATGTTTCTGTTTCCATTGCCGATGACAACTTCGGTTTAATGTTTTTGCTTTGCTTGTTGGTGTTCATTTATGGCAGTTTATCATCGTTTTCCTCACACATTTTTTTTCCTTCTTGCTTGAAAATTAATCTAAGATATGTTTGTTTTGTGTTGATAACACATTTTTTTTGTTCGTCAATCGTTGGACTGACTGGATTTTTCGATTCTTTGCACTTCGGAAGCGCCGTGCGGCGCTTCGCGAAGATGATTCCTATAAAAGCAGTTCGCATTTCCTTATTTCTTAAAAAGCAAATAAAAATTTGTGTTCATTTTGAAATCGTTTTTCCAGTGTTCGATGCCATTGGTCAAAATTTGTTTTTTGGATGAAGTTTTGGTGCTTGCTCTCAGATGGAGCAGTTGGTGTGTCTAAACTACTTATGACTTGAAATAATTCTTTTTGTTTAGTACACTTGTAGGAAAGTTTGCAAATACTGGCCAACTGCCAGGCCTTGGTTGGCCGGCAGAATAGAGTTAGAAAGAGTGAGTATAATTCACTATTAAAAATTAACTAGAGTTTAAATTCGTTCCTAATAACTTGAGTGGGTTTGTGAGTGGGGTTTGTCAATCGATTCGATCTAGCGTCGGCGCATTACCTTAGTATCCCTGGAATCCACCCTGTTGGCCCTGGCTGTTTGGGTATCCTCCGGCAGCGGCACCGGTGTCTTCGTAGGAGATGGTTGGGCGGTATCCGTTCTGGTCGGCTTCGTAGTTCACAACTTGCTTGCGGCCATCGGGAAGCAGGACGTAGTATCGGCCAACGGTGCGGTCTCCATCACGAGATTCCATGTGTCCGAAATCGTTGCCTGATTGGAAGTCCTGAACGTTGTACTCGAAGTTGTACTTGGCGGGCTCAGCGTTGGCATTGGCATCGGCATAGTTGTATCCGGCGGCACCGCCAGCTCCAGCGCCCGTTGGGGCTCCGTACTGGGAGGATGGGGCAGATGGATAGCCGTTGCTGTTTGCGTTATAGTTGTAACCGTTATTCCCATTGGAACCGCCCTGCTGGTAGTTGCTGTATGGCGACGGTGGCTCGGCGGCGACCAGAGCGGCCAGCGAGACGAATGCGACGACGGCGAAGACCTACGGATTGGGGACGGATAATGAGAATTATACACACTTTCGACGGAGGTGATCAAATAGAATCAAATGATGCAACGCGTAGAATCCAACTGAAGACACCAGCGAGCTGTTCGAGCGGAGTCACCTTGCACAAGCTCGACCAGTCGATTTGCGTCATTGAACAAACGGAAGATCGGGTTTTTTGTTTGCTAGAATGTACTTAAGACATGGTGGAATTTCGGTCGGACCCCAAGTCATCACTGCATGATGGATCACGCTGACTGGATTGAATTTGGGCTTGAACCCTGCAAAGAAGCAGTGCGAATGACAGAACGAATGTTTCGGAGGGATCCATCAAAGCAAGCCACAGCAGAGACGGTGGGCCGCGAGCGTGAAATAAACTGTTCATTTGTGTGCGGTAATTACTTCGCTGCACGTGGTTGTTGTTGTTGTTGTTGTCGATGCTGTCATTATTATCGCGGTATTGTTGACGCTGGTTAATAATAGGCAAGCGCAAACTTGTAAGAGCTTTTTACGATTTTTCGCTTGTTGCTCGATTCGACCTAGTGCTAGCTGCAGGTGTTGTTCGATCGTTTCGGTGAGTCATCTGGATCATGGCGCTTGGTGGCGTGGCAGTGTTTGGTGCGGTAAAAGGAAATGCGCAAACAGTGGTCGAGCATTGAAAGCGATTCTTTCCGCCCGAAATCGGTAGCTGAAGGTAGCGCCAGGGGAGCTGGCGCTTGGCGATTAGTTGGAGTTGATGTTAACAAATGTTTGCATTTTATGGGGGGCTGGATAATTGCTTGCGGTTGGTTTTGTTAAGCGATGCTTTGGACAAATTTGGCACAAATGAGGTTCTGTTTGAAAACGGTGATAATGAGTATCATGGGAATTTTTGCGAGCTGCAAAGAGTGCCTATAAATTCGAGCGAATTTGCTTAGTGTGTAATTGGCTAATCAAGTGAAAGGTGAAGCATTGTTTGAAGAATTGTTGCAGGCTGGTTTCACATTGGTTGTTTCGGGTTGTTTCTATTTGGAATCTAGTATATTCTTGTAAGAATGATCAGTTATAAGCAGCTCTTTTGAGTTGCAGTTTGGGTTTATATTTAAGATTCCGTAGAACATAATTAAGAATTGTAAATGTGTCAACTCATGGTTAAACTTCAATCTTTCTTGGGCGGATGAGGCTGACTTCATTCGCTCATGGATTTTGTGTGTTGTCTACACAGATAAAAAAAAACATTGTATTTTCTGCGTTAGCTAATGGACGTAAAGGGAACGCTAGATTTGACAGAAAATAATGGGCTGAATATAGCCTGTTGTATGAAAGATTGCAAACATTTTTCTATGGCGCATGAAAGATTGCACACAATTTCGTTGTTTACATCTCATTTGGCTTAGAATTAAACGAGGTTGTTGTTGTGTTGTTTTGGGAGGGACTTTAACCAATTGGTCATTCGTCCCTAATTAAACGAGGGGAAATTTTACGTGCTTGTTAAAATTCATTTTGTTTTCAATTTCTGTGTGCCGATTGAAAGTTATATATTAATCCAAATTGATATTTTGACAGGGTTCAACTCTAACGCATTGCTGATCAATCGAAGTAGGTCGTTCTTGGAAAATGACGTACTTTGCTTGTGGTGCGTCGTGTTCATAAAAAAATCTAAACATTATTGAGATATTCACTTGAAATAATGTGAAATAGAGTGAGACCTAGTGACGGTGACACAAAATTCTGTGATTGTCGCGTTTTTTTTTTCTGGTGGAATGTGCCCAAGGAAAGATGTTCCCACATTCTTCTTCATACATCCAGGAGGAAGTGTTTTATCAATATTAATTTGATGAAATTTCTCAGAAGCAAATAAGCAGATCCCATTTAAATGAGAGGCTCTAGGAGTGAACAGTAATTTATTGCTAGAACGAAGAAATGATGAGAAAGTATTGATAGTTCCGCTAGAGTACGGCAAGCTGTGAAATTTAAAGATGGAAGTTGAAGATCGGAAGGGCATTTGAACGGTATTATGCGATCGAGCACATATTCTTTTACCAATTTAAGTTTGCTTATTGGTGCTACTGTTGTGCCTATCGGACCGCTGAGGGAAATTTAGAAAAACATGAGCATTTTCTGAAATCAGAAGCGGAGTTTGCAGGTTTTTGCTTGCTGAGATGAAGTCTCAACTATTCCTGCGTGGTAAGCTTTTCTGTAGCAGACAAGGAACAGTGGTACACTCGGGCAAATAAACTTAAAAATATCATTAGGCACAACTTGTAGAAGAGACTTTTAAATTTAATATGCGTTATTTATGAATGGATTTAGTTTTAAACCAGGTTATTCTTGTAGATCTTGAGCTTTTTTTTGGTTCACAAGCAATAGACGAGTGGTCAAGCCACTGGACCCGTTAGTTAAACGTCCAAGGTTTGATTCCAAATTGCTTTTTTTTTTCAACATCGTTATAAAATTGATGAAATTCATACAGATTTGTTGTGGCAAAAAATCATAATGCAATCTTATGAATATCGAAAGTTTTTTTTTTAGCTGAGTGTAGGATTCTTGTAACAACACCCAACCAGAGAACGACAGTTTCTCAAACACTTAGGATAGATATTTCATCAGCAGATGTTTTTTGAGACGGCATGAGTAGAGGATGAAATACAGATTCTCTACGGTTCAATGACAAGAAGAAGAAGAAGAAGGAAAAAGATCAAATCAAGAACCTTAAGATCGCTTGGCCTCTGACCTGACGGCAACGGTAGGTTTGATTGCGAATTGACTTCGATATGTCCAATTAGAATCAGCTTGGATCTAGCATGTCTAGGCTGTTTAACACTCACTGCGCCAAGTAACTGCCAGCTAACTTCAAACCCCAAATAGTTTTTATTCGCGACCCAACAGCACAATTTGGTGGATAGAGAACTAGTGATTTTATTCTCCACTGGAGTTGATTTTAAGTCTAACAGCTGATGTTTCATATTTGTATGTGTGCCAACAGTGCTCGAGAACTATATATGATTTCTCTTTTTCTTCTGTCAAAGATGGATTCTGCAACTGACGTTATTGCTGTTACACAACACAGGCTTAAACGTTGGCCAGACTGAGCAGTTATACATGTTGTAAGCATTGATCACGAATTTCTTGTTGAAAGTATTTGACAACCGTTATAACATGTTATAAGTCTGAACAGGGCATTACTCAGATCGGGCTTTTTCGCTTCCGTTATCATTGTGTTTGGGCCATATCACTGCGTATGCAGTTGGATGAATGCAGCAAGCTGATTTCAATCAAAACGTCTTCCTTTATCCCTGTTGTTTTCTTTGCTGTTCCTGAGATAGCAAACTGTAGCATGAATTGATTTTGTAGTCTGACAGACAGGCAGAACTGAACTAGTTGATTTTGGTAGCTGAGGTTACCCACACTGAGCAAACAAATCGAGAACAATCCATAGGAATATCTGCCAAGAAGATTTGCCAGAAGATATTATTGCAGATTGCATACGATTCTCTAATGGAAAGAAGTTCATAGGACGATCGTATGAAAATTTTACTTACAGAAATAAAAGTTGCTAGCGGGATTCGAACCATGAACCTTGGGATCCAGAGACGAGCCACAATCAACCGAGACTATATACGCTTGATAAGTGGTGTCAATTGAAAGTGTATGAGAGGAATGTTTTTCTCGAACAATGCACAAATAATCATGTCATATGATTTCGTATGGAATGAGTCTTGGACACTTGCTTTGTGATTCATAGTTCCGATCGTAAGAAAGTCGTATGGATAATTTCCTGAGTGCAAAGACGAACAGTACATTAGAAACGAAAAATTTAGTAAAAATAGGAGTTCGTATGGCAGGCGATTCGCGATCTTGCGGCATGAAGAGTTCTTTGTATTGCACCGTGGGCAGAATATACGACGATGGTGGTTTTACCAATTTAAGTTCTTAAATAATTTAAGATCACGAGAGCATCAAGAAATCACAAAACGAGACATTTTGGAAGCTGCTAGACAAGTGAGTTTCAAGCTTGTTTACGACCAAATTCACAATGGAGCTGCTGGCAAAGTAGTTCTGGGTCTGACTTCAAAGTTTCCAAAGCTATATTCTGGTATTTTTCTTCTATTTCCATGATGATTTGCCATCCTCTTTCGTCATCTGTCTTCAAGCAAGATGTAACCGCGAGGCCATCAGTTGAGCACCTGCAATGTTGACTACGATCAACTACTGTTGATTGTGGTTGAGAGGCCAGCCATTTGCTGGCAAGCCAATTCATGTAACTGCACACTTTTTTTTTTTACTGAGGTCGATAAATTTTGTACCGAGTTTTCAAACAGCTGAAAAAGTCAGAAAACTTTGAATCATCAGAACATGAAATGTATGGAACATTATAAAAATATTATATTTTTGTATCAATAGGTCATGTTGGAATGAAGCAATCAGTGTACATTTCGAAAGAATATATGATTTCTTCAATTTTCAAGAACCTTTTTCCAGTTTACCACATTTTTCAGGTGTTTGAAATTTTACCGAAGAGATTGAGTGAGTGAGTCATAGAGAATCAAAGAAATCGCAGGGGTAATATAGAAACAAGTGTATCTAAATGCCACGCATGCATTTGGTGAGTTCGTTCCTTTTTATTTATTCAATTGATGTTATCGTGAGATGATCGGTACCGTGAGCGCACCTTTTTAAAGTGGTTCGGGTAGTGAAAGGGACCTTTTTTAGCTCAGTCTATGCAGCTACAAATGAACACCATGCTTCTTGTGCTGGGTTCGATATTCGGTGTTCTTGGATTTTTTCTCTAAGGTAGAATTCTTTCCTCTCTGCTCTGCTGCGAATATTCCGTCGATAAAAGTCTCTGCTGCGAATATTCTATCGATAAAAGTCGGACGGCCTTCGTGTTCATTTATTGGGGCGTACGCCTGTTAAATGGCTCGTTTCTCTTGACCATTTGATTGATTATGTTGACGAATTGTAGTCTCAATTGCTAACATACCATCTGATTCATGTTCGTCTGTTTCAACAGTAGTTTATTAAAGGCAATCAGGCTTCTTCATTTCAAATAGCAAGAATAGCCAGATATACTAGTAGTTTCATTGCTACAGTGAATGTTAAATCGCTTCCATCAAAACCAGTGAGTGATATTTAGCGGACGGTTTCAAGCTTTACCTAAAAATTAATTCAGGCGCTGACGCGCGTTTCCTTAAACATAAGTTAGATGCATTTATCAACTGGTGCCAAACGAATGGTTTGACCATAAATCCAGAGAAATGCTCGATTATTATGTTTTCTAGATTGAAGAAACCGAAAATGCAGAATAATTCCTTTGCTAGAATAGTTCTGGAACGAGTGGATCAATTCAAGGACTTGGAAGTTATTCTTGATTCCCAATTGACATTCAAACGACCTGTCATTTGTAGTGAACAAAGTCTCAAAATACTTAGGGTTTATTTTTCGGCCAACTGAAAAGTTCACCGACATTCACTCCAGCACTTAAAGACACTCTAATGTCTGCTGGTTTGTTTGACGTTGAAGTTTTTTATTGGTAGTGAGGGCTACAAACAGTGTCGGCTAATTAGCATGGATATTTGGCACACGCAGAAACGTTGCGAAGGGTCTTTAAGTTTCCAACATTTTGCAGGTCCGAGTTGATTACACGGCAATTCTTAGTCGAATCAATTCCTCTGACCAACTAAGAGCCTTACGGAATAACCACAATCTCACCGAACTAATAACGGTATAAACACACAGTTTGGAAGAAACTTTTAATTTTCTGCGTCACTGATGCACATAAAGGGAATGCTAGATTCGGCATATATTAATATGATCTTTCATATGAATGTCAGCCAGAAACCGCTGGGATCAGGTCAGTTGTATGGAAGATTGCAAACAATTTCGTTGTTTACGCTTGCTTTGGCTTGCAACTAAACGAGTGGAAATTTCAAGCGTTTGTTAAATTCATTATTTATTTCTCGGTAGTGCCATTACTGGCCTACAAAAAGGTTGAAGTCGGGTAGCTATGGAATTTGATTTAAATTTTGCGTAAACCCGTTTCGTACAGGATTTTTAAATGTGTTTTGATAGTCTGTTAGTGATGAAACCGACCATTGGGACTAAACAGCCTGTGGATGCAGAATATTAATTGAACGTCAATGTAAATGTACTATGGGAAATTTAGAGAAACTTTTTAGATCTTCTGGAAGTAGTCCAACATGGAATCGTGATTGACTCTGGAGCTGATGAAAGTCCACTTCACGCTATCACATGTTAAAGCAAAGGGTCGCAAGGGTACATTCTTGAATTTATTCCAAATAGTTAGGAAATTCTCCGAATTTATTCGTTTGGTGAGTTCATTCCTTTTTATTTACTCATTTGATACAATTGCTGGCTGAAGAGAAGCATCAACCATAAAAGCACTCGGCACTGAAGAAGTTTGTAAGTCGTAGACAAAATACGCCTATCCGTCAAAGGATAAGCTTTTTCTAGTGGAATGTATGGAATTTGTTCGCGTTTTCTTGCGATAGTTTGAATACGTGTTTCAGTTGTTTATTTTTTATGTTTAGAAAGTGATCAAGTGGAGTGTAAATATAAATTTTCCTTGTTGGAACAATTGTTCGACTAATACGCTCGTAAAGGTGTTTTTAAAAAGAGGGATTTTTAGGAAGTGAAAGTGATTTATGAAAATGTCAAATGACATTTAATAGATCACAGACAAGCTTTTTTTCTTATTTTCGATTTCGGTGTTTCTGCTTGGCAGGTAGACCAATTAATACCTACAAATGTAGCTGAAATAATTTTTTCTAAAAGTTCCTTTGATGATTCTTGATCCAACAATATGGTCTTGTTGGTGGCTTTTCGTACAGTTGTTGCAATTCAAGCAGTGATTTTTTTAAGGCAATCAGAATTTACTTGACATATTTAAGACAAGCAATGAGGATATCCATATATCGTAGCAGTTTTAATCCTAGAGTGAATGTTAAATCACTTCCATCAACAAAAAGAAGAATAATTAATTTAATTTATTTTTAAAAGGAAACTACACCAAGGAGTCACAAGGGTTCATACTTCCAACAATTTTTTTTTTTAAATACCTCAAATGGATTCATTTGCTGAGTTTGTTTCTTTTAATTTGCATTACTAAAATGTCATGTTAATTTCAGCAAATTTTAAGATCCTTTTGAACTCTTCTGAAATTATTTTAAATTTAAACATTCAAAAAGTTCAAGATACTCAAGGGTTAATATTCAAGCTTATTAACACCGAGTTTACCTTAGAAACTGCTGTAAATCCACTTCAGGGAAACCCTCATTAAAAACAAAGCGAGGAGCAGCAAGGGTTCATACTTGACGATTGACTTCATTCCTACAGGTTTTGGAAAATACTTCAAATGGATTCATTTGGTGAGTTCGCTTCTTTTTATTGAGAGTATTAAAATGACATGTAAATTTCGGTGTTTCTCTATGCAACCGCCCATGCGACTACGGTTTGTTGAAAATTTGAAGAACCTTGTGAACCCTTCTAAAATTAGTATAAATTAGAACAATTAAAATTAGGGTTTGGAAGTCTAGCAACGAGCCTTCATGGTTTATACTTGACGCTTTAATTTATTCCAGCAAGTTCTTCGAAAATACTTTAAATTGATGCATTTGGTGGGGTCGTTTTTTTATTTGCATTACCAAAATGTCATGCAAATTTTGGTGTTGCTCTGTGCAACCGTCAATGCGATTAACATATTGTGGAAAAAATTAAAAAGTTTTTGAACTTTTCCGAAAATTAGTATAAATTAGAACAGTAAAAGTTCAAGATACTCAAGGGCTGATCTTTGAGCTTACTAACATTTGCCTTAGAAACTGCTGAAAATCCACTTCAGGAAAACTCTCACTAAAAACAAAACGAGGAGCCGCAGAGGTTCATACTTGAAGATTCAGTTTATTCCTACAAATTCTTCAAAAATACTTCAAATGGATTCATTTGGTGAGTTCGTTTCATTTTATTTGGATAAAAAAAATGCCATGTAAATTTCGGTGTTGCTCTATGCAACCGTCAAGGCGATCACGGTTTGTGGATATTTTTACAAACCTTTCGAACTCTTCTGAAATTAGTATAAATTAGAACATAAAAAAATCAAGATATGAGTTCAAGTCATCCAGTTTGCCTCAGGAACTGCTGTAAATCCACTTATGGGAAACCTTCATTAAAAACAAAGCGAGGAGCCACAATGGTTCATACTTGACGATTCACTGTATTCCAACAAGTTCTTGAAAAATACTTCAAGTGGATTCATTTAGTGAGTTCGTTCCATTTTATTTGCAGTACCAAAATGACAAGTGAATTTTGGTGCCATGAGAACGACGCATGCAAGCGTTTTCTAGATCACAAGGAAGAGTTGAAGATGATGAAAAATAAGATCAATCACAGATACACTTTTTGTAGAGTTCCAAATGTTTCGGTCTTTGGACATAATTTTTCATGATATTTTTGTATGTTTGTCTTATGTGATATTCATAATTTTAAGTGTGTCTATGTGAAAAGAACTGTCAAACATAAAAAAGACAAAAAACTTTCCATAAATCAAAGACGGCTGCTTATTCCAATTTTTGGAAGTTTCTGTTTGTTAGATAGACCCGATTTTTGACCAATTGTTGTTGGAAGAACCATTTTCGTAGGCTTTTGGATGAGTTTTGAAACAGTCCAACGGACCATTTCTGTCATGTTTGGCTCTTCTTATTCACTTTGTAAAAAGACGTAGATTATCAAATAAATTATTGGGCTAGTTTAACTCGAATAACGAGTCGAATAGCTCTCATTCGTCCTGCTTGTTTAGATTTTTAAATGAATGTGAGACCAACATCTTCAAATGCCATTTCAAGCGTTAGAAACGTTGTGCATATTTTGAAATCCAGTTAATTTGAAAAAAAAATAGAAGAGTAAATTTAAGTATTTGATAAATTCTTCCTCAATTCTTTGGTAAGTATCCTTACTTACAACTGTTCATGAAATACCTAAGTATAAAAAGTGATCATGGTTTTCTCGAAGAACTACGTCAAACTCTAGCTCTGATTTGATTTGCGGATCGGAGGGGAGAATTTGCTTCCAGATATATATCGCTTAAAATACGGCAGGCTTTTTTTTCATAAAAGAAAATCATGTTTTTATAAAAGAACAAGTTTTTTTAAATGCACAGATAGAAAAATACATTGAATTTTCTGCGTTATTTAATGCATATAGAGAGAATGCTAGATTTGGCAGAAAATAATGGGATATATCTTGTTTACTTAAGCAAGGTAACGCCTGAATCTAGCCTGTTGTATGAAAGATTGCAAACATTGTTGTACGGCGAATGCAAGATTGCAAACAATTTCGTTGTTTACGCCTGCTTTGGCTTGGAATTTAACGCGGGAAAGTTTTATGCGCTTGTTAAAATTCATAATTTTTTTCTGTGCAAACTAGTGATGGTACATTCATCAAATTAGTATTGTACTCGAGCAAAGTGTTTGAACAGGGGCACGACAAAGTCACGAGTTCAAATCTCGCTCCCAGAAAAGTTACGAAAATGCCCAAAAGGAGTTGGTTGAGTGACTACGACGGGAGATAAACCAGCCCGAATTTAAAAACTTTAAAATAATCAAGAAGCAAACGAAAAATATTGGCAAAATTAAAAAAAAAAAAATCCAAAATCAATTGAAAACTTTCCATCAGAACTGTTAAAACTTTAAAAAGTTTCAAAATATACTGTCTAGAAATAAGCTTGCCTTGTTTATAGTCTTCAAACAGAAATTACAATCGAAATCAAGGATAGAGAATGGAATTTGAAGTTTTTGAAAAAGTTTCTTCAAAAGTGTGTTAACTGTGAAAAATCGTTGCGACAATCTGAATTGGTGAAAAGTTGCAGATTATCTTTGAATTTTCTAAGTTGGGATATTAATGATTTAAGCATTCATCAATTTGACAAATTGAGAAAATTAATAGAAATTTTTAGAAACTACAACAAGCTATCATGAAAAAGCATTCATAGAAAAACTTAGTAGTTTTGAATACTAAATAATTTACAAATAACTGATTAAGTTATCAAACATTGAAAGTGAGAATATCTTTGAAATATCTCAAATAGGAATATTTCGCTTTTTTTTTGAGTTAAAGCGTGGTTATGTTATTTTCAATTATTTCATTTTAATATGATTTAATAACAGCAAACTTTAATTCATTAGTTTTTTTTGAGTATCAGTATATCTTGTTTAAAAACCACAAGTAAAAAAATCAGTTAACCGAAAAGAAAATAATAACTGAAAATATTAGATCGAATTCCAATAAAAATTGTAAATTCACGATTCAACTTTAAACTGTTATAACTGTCATAATGCAAGTAGATTCTTGTGTTAAATCAGTTATTTTCCACTAAGAACTACTGAGTAATACCAGCATTATTGCTACAGCTTTGAACTGCCACTTTGCTCCCGAAATCACACGCTTGGCACCTTCCGTTTTCACTCAGTGTCTTTGAACCCCTTAGAACTTTTCACTGTTTCCAAAATTTCCCTCGCACTTCGCTAACTTTTCTAGTATCAGTCTCTTGGATTCACACGTTTACATCCCTCCTTTGCGTTAAAACTCGTAAATACCTTCATGATTGCTTTTGGTTTCTGTTTCTGGCTAGAACACTGGAAAAGAACACACTGCTGGCTGTCACAGTCGATGGCGTTGACGTCAATGGTGAGGAAGAAAAAATCCTTTTTCAATGGATGATAACTAGTTGATCTGGAACGAGATACACAGAACGCAGAACCGTTGATTAGAACCGAATAACCACAAAGTCTTCACACAGCACACACAAACACACATGTTTTTCCCAAATCCTGGGGAAAACCCCAACTAGCAAAACTCACTTGAGAAGAAAACAGCTCTAGGCTTGAGAAGCTGGTTGTTTGTACTCTAAAGGATGGTTGATTTGTGTATGATTCGATACAATCATCTCGGCCGTATTTATACAAACCACATCGAGGGAATCTGCCGTTGCCTTCGCTTGGGGTCCGAAGCTAGGAGCTCCAGCTGCCAGCTAGGAGAACGGCACAACGGCCCCCCGAAAAAATCTTGCTCTCCCATACACACGAACACACACACACACATACGCACAACAGTCTGAAATTTGATGGTAGCGGATGGTAGATCACCTGAAGAAGCTACCGCGGCAGCAGCCAAAGCCGTCAAGAGCTCTCTTGTAGTCCCCCCAAGTGGGTGGTGGGTGGCTGGGAGGCTCGATCGTGGTCGGTGCTTCTTCTTTGTACCAACCTACGACAACATGCGGGGCACCATCGAAAGTGAGAGTGAAGCTGTAGGTTCCCGCGAGGGCGCACGAGAGAGCGGAGAGCCTACGCTCGGTCGGGGGTTGAAAGTGAAACGAGTCGAGCACGAGGAAAAAATTAGTTCATACATATTTTCATCCCAGACGGTTTTTTTTTTGCTCGGTCTGCTTATTTCGTGATGCTGGGAAGATCCTCTCTCGGGCACGTCGTCTGCCTGGGGAGAGGTTATGCTTCGATCCGTGAGAGCGGAGCAAACGTGGACTATCGGTAACGATCGGTTGAAGGTGGTGAAGGTTCTTCTTGAATGGAGCAGATGAACCTCGGAGAGCGAAAGCACTGACGACTGCCTGTTCGGGTGATCTCCGACGCCGTGTGTGTGTGTGTGTGTGTGTGTGTGTGTGTGTGTGTGTGTGTGATTGACGGTGACCCTGGTGGCGGTCGTGTGGTGGGTGATTGTGGTAAACGCGGAGGTCACAAGGATTAGGAATCGAGAGCGCTAAATGAAAGGAATTTGCGCATCGAGGGCTCGGAGATGGGTCGTTAATTAAATTTAGTGCAGGCCGTTTATGTTGTGCCGTGCATGCATGGAATTGGGGTGATGTAATAAAGATTCACCGTTGGTAATTACAGGTTGACAGTGCGGCCCCATGATTGATGGATTATGAAATTCCTCGGCTCATCGAGCGTCAGATTAGCAACGAGATGAACTTGTTTCAGAGTACTCAGTGCGATTGTCGGACTATTGTTGCGCTGGGAAGGTGATTATGCACAGCACTAACATATCTTCTTAAGCTTCGTCGGACAAAATGATTTGCTGCTTGCATTTGGACGTTAAGCTTTGACATGATTCCAACGATCAAATAGAAGGATTTAGATTATAATTAGGCTGGGCGCTAGTGGTACCCGGATCTCGTGTTTTCGTGTGAGTCTAAATCAGCATGGTGCAAGTTGATTTAGTCAGTTTTATTACAGTTGTGGATGGTGTACTAAGTTGGCTATGTATAATTTCTTCAAAGTCAATTCATGGTAGAGATGGGATCCCAATATCTTCCTTGAGATACTATCCAAAGCACGAGCTATAAAATGCTGTCTTGCATCATAAAGCATCTGTTAAGATGATTTTCGATTAACATTGTTTATAAATACATACAGCATTTATACATTTTTAAACATTTTTTAAACTGTGTAGCATAGCATAGCATAGCATTTACAGCATTTGCAAGACTAAGTATACTGTTGAGAGAACTATCGCAACCGGATCCGTTGTCACTCGGTAAGAAACCAGGGGGATGATTTCGAACCCTCAGATACCAGACATGTAGCCTATGTTGAAGAGTAGGCACGTGTTACACTTTAATATAGAATGAATACACTGGTCCAAAATCTGAAAAATTTCTTGAGACCCAGCGCTTCATGCTAGGGTCTCAAAACCACTGAAAACCGTATTTTGCATTTCCGGAGATTTGCATTTTGACGTAGGTTTACGTTTCTCCTTTTTAAACCGGGTGTCTTTTCAAAATTTTGAAAAATGAGAGTGTTACGCTAAAATGAGAGGTTTTACACTAATAACTCTCGTTCAACTGAACAAAATGACTTCATACATACGCCATTCGACTAGAGAAAGTTACTTAGAAACTTCTCTGAGGTTTTTTGCAGAACTTCCCTAAAGTTATCTGCAGAACTTCCTGAAGTTACCTGCAGAACTTTCCTGAGTTGTGTGATGGACTTCCGCGAAGTTCTGTTTTTGCTGGAGTTCTCAGCAAAACTTCTCTGAAGATTTCTGCAAAACTTCCCTCAAGTTATCTGCACAACTTATCTGAGTCCTAGAGGGTTTGAGCTGTTTAGTGGAATACCTGTAACTAGAAATTCAGAAGAAAAATTAGTATCTTCCATTTAATTCAACTACCTTTGGTTATCTTCCGACAGATGCATCGTTTCGTCTACAATGTGGCAGACTTCTCCAGTGTTGGTACTAAGTCGAGTTATTAGTACGAGACACTGAAGAAGTCTGCACATTGTAGACGAAATACGCGTATCTGTCGAAGATAAGCAAAGGTAGTTGGAATTAAATGGAAGATACTAATTTTTCTTCTAATTTCTAGTTACTATCTCTGAGGTTCTCTGCAGAACTTTCCTGGAGTTCTGTGATGGACTTCCGCGAAGTTCTGTTTTTGCTGGAGTTCTCAGCAAAACTTCTCTGAAGATTTCTGCAAAACTTACCTCAAGTTATCTGCAGAACTTCTCTGAGGTTCTCTGCAGAACTTCCCTGAAGTTCTCTGCAGAACTTCCCTGAAGTTCTCTGCAGAACTTCCCTGAAGTTCTCTGCAGAACTTCCCTGAAGGTTTATGAAGAACTTCCATGAAGTTCTCCTAAGGACTTACCTGGTGTTTGGCGAAAAACTTTTTGAAGAACCAACCTGAAGCTGTCGAAGTAGCCAAGGCACCCATTAATCCCGCTTGCTATTTTGTTTTTGCAAAACAAAACAAAATAAGCAAAATAAAACAGGATATTAGATTTTGTCCTCAAAATTTGATAACAATAATTTATTTGTTGCCTGAAAAGAAACAAAATTAGAAACAAAGATATAAGTACAGGGAGTTCCGATCAAAATTTGGGCAAAAACAGTAATGTGTGGTGAGTCGATCAAAGGTTGTATAAATAAGCATTGGCGTAACTACTGGGGGTGTGTAGGGGGCCAGGCCTTCTCCGGAATTCTGTAGCTCCCCACAGCATTTTTTCCCTAATATATTTCTGAAATTGAAATGAAATACTATGCATACCCCTCACGGAATTGCACGGATTTTCTTCACCAGTGTAAGTTGTTTTTTACTTTGCTCTTTCTCAGAAATAGTTTGAACGAGTAACTCTTTCTGAAGGAGTAAAGTGTGTATACCATCTTCTCACACTTTTCACTTACTTTAAAGGATGTGGCATACTTTTTTTCACGGTATGGCAAACGGAAGCTGCCTTTTGGATCTCAAAATTGTGTTGGGGCAATATACAATATTCCACTATTTCTGCAGAAAAGCATTTCCCTGAAGTCATTTCCCAGAGGCCGTTTTCTAGAGGCAATTTTTCAAAGGTCACAGAGACCACTTCCTGGAATGACTAATTTTCCAAAACGGATCTCTGTTCGCGTTTTTTCGGAAATGTATGCTTTCTTTAAACCATATTCCAGGGACCTATTCCCAGAAGCTATTTTCCGGAATTACTAATTTTTCTGAGCAGATATCTGTCCTCCTTTTTTCGGGAAGTTGATTGTATTCCGGAAACTATTTTCCAGATGCTATTTTCCAGACGCCATTTCCCGGAATTACTATTTTTTCGGGAGATGATTGCGAATCCGAATCCATTATACAAAGGCTAAATTTAATTGCCCAGTCAGGGGAGCAGTCGCCTCCACACTGCCCTGGGGGCAGGTCGGCTACGCCTGGTAACGTTGATGAACCTAGATATCGTTCGGGGTACAAGAGGTTTACCAGATCAAAATCGAAATTAATAACACGGAGAACCCGCTTCCCGACCAGAAGCGTATAACATAAACATAACAAAACTATAACAAACCTTGTTAAGACTAACTGATTATGATATAAATTTGTTAAAGACATTTACATCTGTATTAATTGTTATGTTATATATTCTCCAGTGCGAGGAGCAACGATTATGATGTAGAAGCAGATGTTCGCTCATCACCATGAGGCACTAAGAGTGAACAACAATGTTTTTGGCTAGAATGAAAGATATGAAGAGAAAGCTTTGATAGTTCCGTCAGTGTGCGGCAGTCTTGAAAAAAAACAGATGTTTTAGGAAATTGAGCGAAAAGGGCATGTATACAGTGGTACTCGAGCCCAACGACATTTTTGCCTAACATCCCACTGCGAGGTAGGTTGAAGCACGGACTAAGTCCGCCACTTCAACAGGCAAAAATGTCCAGTTCTATTGTGTGCACTCTGTTTACTGATGCGCACATGAGAGAGGAACTCTCTCCTTTTTTGGGTTTTGTTTTGATTCGCACCGACTGATGATCACTAAAGTTTTGAGAGCAAAAATATGTGTACACATGCCCTTTTCGCTCAATTTTCCTAAAATATCTGCTATATTTCCAAGCCTGCCGCACACTAGCGGAACTAGAACTTCATTCTAGCCAAAACATTGTTGTTCACATTTGGTGCCTCATGGTGATGAGCGAACATCTCCTTCTACATCATTTACATCTGGATAATTGAATAACATATTTATAACAAATTAAGGTATAATGCCCTGAGACACACAATCTGCGTACAGAAATAAATTAATTCTAACACTAGCTGATATGATTTTGCTTCATCGTAACAAAACTGTTATAAAGTTTGTTTTGTTTTTGTTATATCTGTATCATAGTTTGCTATAATGTTTGTTACCTCTTGAGGATTTTTTGTTACAATTTCTGTTATTTTAACAACATCTTGAATTCTAACAACCTCTGTTATAAAAACAGCGTAACTGAATAACAAAACCTGGAACAATTTGTTGTTTCCTTCTGGTCGGTTTAGGAATTCACCAGTAGGCATGTGCACAAAACTAGCCCTTTTTTTTTGTAAATATTGATTTAAAAATTCCATTTTTAAAAGATAGGTAGGTATATTCCAATACTTCAGAGATTTGGATTTTTCAAAGAAGACATAGTCGTAGAACAAGTTGCAGTTTTCTAAATTTTTTTTAGTTCATTTTGATAGTTATTTTATAAAGAAATATTGGCACCCCTGACCGCGGATTATTAGGGACACCATACCCCAGGTATTCTCAGACTTTTTCTACCAAGGCGCAACTTTTAGCTGCATATTAAAACGCTTAATTTTAAAATATCACTTATCACACGAAAACCATAGGGCCGATATTATATTGACAACATATTTTCTTCTAATAATTTTTCAGAACATCAAGAACTTTGATTCCATTCATATAAAGTTTATAATTCCGAAACAATTAAAAGTGACGCTAGCGTTCTTCCTAAACTAGAATGATGGAAATTCGGAGCTTAGGAACTTCAGCGAAAAACGATAGTAAGACAAATGACGATAGTAGGAGCTTTGGCTCAAGTGATATTGCAGTTCTTAGACAAATTTGGTCTCGGTGAGCTGCCCCTAATCGGTCAATTTCACGATGCGGCGAGCGTTCTGTTTGGTAGGCATCGCGAAGTACAAATTATCATCCTCTGGTGCTCAACATACATTGCCTTGCAAACCGACTAAAGGGTGATACGGTCAAAATTTGGTCAAGGGCGTGTGTAAATCGGTGAAATCGTTTATTTAAAAAATCAAATTAAATTTCTTTTTCAAGATCAATTAGTATAAAATTCAGGAAAAATATTCAGTTAGGCTTCCGCTTTTCCAAATCCGAATTGCCGGGCCTTACGCTTGACCCCTGCCATCAGATTTTGTACAGCCACCTTGTCCACCTTCTTCGCCGCAGAAAGCTAGTTTGCCTTGAACTGCTGCTCGTCCTTAGCAGTTTTTTTGGTCTTCTTTAGGTTCCAGCTTGACAATAGCCCAGTATTTCTCAATTGGGCGGAGCTCTGGCGTGTTGGGAGGGTTCTTGTCGTTGGGAACCACCTGCACGTTGTTGGCGGCGTACCACTCCATGGCCTTTTTACCGTAATGGCAAGATGCCAAATCCGGCCAAAACAGTACGGAACAACCGTGTTTCTTCAGGGAAAGGCAGCAGACGTTTATTCAAACACTCTTTCACGTAAATTTCTTGGTTGACAGTCCCGGAAGCTATGAAAATGCTGCTTTTCAAGCCACAGGTACAGATGGCTTGCCAAACCAGATATTTCTTTGCGAACTTTGACAGTTTCGTGTGCTTGAAAATATCTGCTACCTTTCCCCTTCCTTTGCCGTATAAAACTCCTGTCCCGGAAGCTGCTTGTAGTCGGCTTTGACGTAGGTTTCGTCGTCCATTACCACGCAGTCAAACTTCGTCAGCATCGTCGTGTACAGCCTCCGGGATCGCGCTTTGGCCGTCGTATTTTTGTTTATCATCGCGATTTGGAGTCACTACCTTCTTGTAAGTCGATAGTCCGGCTCGTTTTTTGCTCGATGCACGGTTGTAGACGATACACCCAGCTTATTTGCGGCATCTCGGAGAGATAGGTTAGGGTTTCGCTTGAAACTACCGGCAACTCTCTTTGTCGTCTCAGCGGCTTCCGGTTTTCGATTTCCCCGATCCAGACTTCCTGGCTGTCGACAAACGTTCCCCAAACACTTTAATTACATTTGTAACGGTTGATTTGGCAAATTTTAGCGATTTTGCCAACTTTGCGTGCGAGTAGCTCGGATTTTCGCGATGCGCGAGCAAAATTTTGATACGCTGCTCTTCTTGCTTGGACGGCATTTTGACAACTGAAGAGTGAATTCCAAAATCAAAATAGGAGCAACATTCTACACACACACACACCTCCAAAATGAGGGGTGTTCAGGTTTTTTAAATGCAAAATTGAAAGAAATACGTCAAGTTGATATTGACCAAATTTTGACCGTATCGCCCTTTAAATTTGGCAGTTATAGATTCATGTGCTTATATATCTACAAGTGTTAAATTGTTCAGCACACCAAAGCTTTGTACGTATGCCCAACGATGCCAATGCTCCTGGATTTTTCAGGATCTTACCAGAACTTTTTTAGCTTTTTTGCCTAAAATCCCGACAAGCACCAATTTTTTCCAGATTTTGATAAAAAATCACTGATTTTTCCTGATTTTCGTAAATTTTTATCTATTTTAATCTAAATTTAATATTTAATCGAAACAAACATGAATTAATCGAAGTAAGGGGAGTTCTGGAATTGTCAAAAATCTATTCTGTCCCGCTCTTCTACCAAAACGATACAAGACATCTTAAACTTCGCGCTTTACTTTTTTAGTTTTTTATTATCACTCTCTCGCAAGTCTCAAACAGCTAGTTAAGTTAAGTTTTCGCAAAAAAATTCATCAAAATACAACTTTACCATTTATGAAACTGAAAGAGATAAATTTATGTTATGTAAGCTTTTTGGTTTTTAATAAGAAGTATTTTTATTAATACCCATCAATTTTTTAAATACAAAATGACAATCCTGATTTTATCCTGATTTTTATTTTATATACTTCCTGACTTTGTAAAAATATACTTGGCAACGCTGCGTATGCCTACCACAGCCTCGAAACCATGCGGTAATTAAAAAGGCTGCGAAAATTGTCGGGCAGGACTTCAAAACTAAGCGACGATCAAAGAAACGCTTCAAGCTGAAATCGATGATGGTAAACATAAGGAATTAGTTCAAGCTATTGGCATAATTTTGGGATAGCTTAGCTCAAAATACATACAAAGAGAAACTGATTCATGATGCTAACTAAAAACTGATAAAAATTCACATGGAACTAACTTGCGATTACCGACAGTGCAGTAGCTTGTTTTTTGTTGTAGGACATTCTGGAGAAGAGGCTCAACAAAATGCCGTTTGCTGAGTCTGCTAACTTGTTATCGCGTTTAGGTAAGGCAGAGTTTATAGACCATTAATCAGATGCTCTAAATATAAAACTCCTGCAAGCCGACGCAACAGTTGTTCGATTTTTTTTTGCGCCACAAAAAGTAAAATATAACTTTGGAAACCTTGCGAGCGGAATTGAAAGTTGATATTACACCCAATCTATTTAGGTTGCTCCAGCTGTTAATTTCTATTCCCATAAGCTCAGCTGGATGCGAGCGGAGCTTCTCAGCCATGAGACGCATAAAAACATGACTGAGAAGTACCATGACGCAGAACTGATTTTTAAATCTGGCAATTCTAAGCATTGGGAACGGAGTTATGAAGGAATCAGTATCAACCGACACAATTTTGAAGATATTTAAAACGCGTCGTCCAAACCAATCCAATTTTTGATATAAAGTTCAAATGGTATGCATGGACCTAATGTTGTTCTTTATAGTTTTAAGTTTGTTAAGTTTAAATATGACTCTATATAGATTCAGATATATTCTCCGCCTCGATGAGTTGGAGACGCCTCGAGAAAATCGAGTAAGATGACTGATAATCACCTAGTGAGTCCATTCTCCATTAGATTCGCACGGCATAATAAGAGGTATATATTCTCCACACTCGATTCTCCTAAGGCATCTCGGCTCACCGAGACGCAGAATAGACCTAATTATTCGATTAAACCTGTTCTGATTCATCAGATCGAGAATAGACTGTCCCTATACGACTACGTTTCTTTCAGCGCTCTTTCAATGTTCCTTTTCAGACGAAAAAATCCTCCAGGCAGGCCCTCCAGACTAATTTTCTAGCTCCGCTAATGTTAATAAGTCAAATTATTTTTCTTTTTCAAGTTCAGTTAATACAGAATACAGGAAAAATATTCAGCTAAGCTTCCTTTTTACCGAATGCGAGTTGCCGGGTCTTTCGTTTAACACCTGCCATAAGATTTTGTACAGCTGAATGCAGCATGAACGACCGCCGAGGTTACTTACCTTACCAATCAGACTAAGGCCGGCGTGGCCTTTGCTGTACACAGAAGATGTTTCAATGTAAAGGGTGTCCACGATGAAATTGCCAGCACTATGAAATTGCTCTAACTTTTTAACCGTTGGGTGAGGGTAGAATCGACGTGAAAATTTGAGGTGATTTAGTTCATAGTGCATTATTTACATCCTGCAAGCTTTGAAGTCCTGTGGATCAAAACTGCGCGGAAATGGAGTCGAAAGAACAGCTCGTGCGTGATAACATTCAGCATTCATCACGAGAATATGATCTCTCCGTTCCATCGCCAAAAATGTCGTTCCATCGCTAAAACGTTGGGAATCGCGAATTTACGGCAATCTCGAGTGATCAAGATCGAAGGATTCATCATCAATTTTCAGTCATCACCGCACCCAGCAGCTTTTTCGGTTGATATCGAAAATCTTGAATTAAAGCGGCATCCAAGGTGGTCCGCTTGGCGAGCACAATAATATGAATATATTTTCACGAACTATGTTTTTGATTTTGAACGAAAATCAAGCTGAAATTAATAATACCGAAATTGATGATGTAACCTCTTCAACCTGTTAGCTCGAGGAACGGTTGACGACCGATCGGAAGACCATGAAGGAAAAGGTATTCCGCACAACACCAAAAATCACAAAGAACCGCGTAGTTGGGGGCTCTTCAACCGAACTGAACGCCTCCGTTCGGGATGTGGCTAAGAAGCTGCACCTAAGTCCGAAGTTTTGTCCAGAAGGCCAAAACTACAGGCTGGGCTTCGAACGTTCAAGGTACAAAAGGCCCTGATCAGCGACGAGAAGCAGAACAAGTCCGCCAAAACCCGTGCCAGGAAGTTGTACCTCAACATGCTGACGAAAGTTGAATGCTGCATCATGGACGACGAAACATATGTGAAGGCCGACTTCAAACAGATCCCCGGCAACCCGTTTTTCACGGCCAAGGACAGGTTCAGCGTTCCGAGCATGTCCGCACCAGAAGATGTCCAAATTTGCGAAGAAATTCCTGGTTTGGCAAGCCATCTGCACGTGCGGGAAGCGGAGCGCACCTTTCGTGACCCAGGACACGATGAACGGACAGGTGTACATAGAGTGGCTCCAGAAGCGGCTGCTTCTCTCCTGAAGGCCCACAACGTCCCAACAATCTTCTGGCTGGATTTGGCCTCATGCCACTACTCCAAGGACGTGCTGAAGTGGTATGCGGACAATAAGGTCAATTTCGTGCCGAAAATGTTCAACCCTCCCAACACTCCGGAGCTCCGCCCCATCGAGAAGTACTGGGCGACTATGAAGCAGCACCTTCTTAAACGACCTCATGTAGTGAAGACAGTCGAGTGAACTGAAGAAAGTATGCGCTTACATGCAAAAACGGTTGATTCACAGGTTGTGCAGAATCTTATGGCCGGGGTTAAGGCCGCTGGTGCGGGCATTTGCGTATTGCTGGACTGCAAATAAAATAACAAGTAAAATGGGTAAAATGAAGTTTAATAGCTATTTCTCAATCCCTGAAAATTTGATGGCACGGATGAAAACTCGAATTTTGCGAATCAATTTTGTGTGTGGCAATTTCAATGTGGACACCCTTTTAATCGGTCAATGGCTGTACTTCGCCAGCCTCGCTGTCTGCGGATGGTCAGCAGGTTGCTTCCTACTTGATCGATCCACTTTGTTCGTTACGCGCCTCTTCTTCTTGTACCGGTCGGCTCGTTGAAACCATTTTAACAGGGCTGTCGTCCGACGTTCTTACGACTTCCCAGCCCATCGTAGTCGACCGATTTTAGCGCTGCAGCAATCCGATGCAATTCGTGATTCATTTGTCTCCTCTACGTTCCGTCCTCCATCTGCACTCCACCGTATATGGTATGCAGCAGTTGCAGAGACTTCAAGGGCGCGTGTCCATGTTTCGTGGCCGTTGAGTAGTACCGGTCTAATTAATGTCTTGTGGATGGTCAACTTTGTGGCTGGCGAACTTTGTGCGATCTTAGCGTCCTTCTGGGTCCAGCAGGCACGATTGCCAGCCATAATGCGCCTTGTATTTCTCTGCCGGTGTCGTTATCGGCGGTCACCTCGATTTCATCACCGTCGATCTGAACTCGGGCTAGGGAGGCTAACATTGTCTTCTCGTGAGCCTCTTCCCTCCATATATTTTGTTTTTAACCATTAATCCCAAGCCCAATCCTACCAGCTTTAAGCCTTAAGTCTGATGCATCGTTTCCACCATCGTCTCAAAGTTACGTGCAACAATATCAACGTCAAAAGTCGGCGAAGCCAAATAGTTGGACAGACTTCCTGAAGATCGTGCCACTCAGGCTCAATCCCAGCTCTTCAAATCACACCCTCCAGTGCAATGTTAAAACAACAAACACGACAACCCATCACCTGCCGCAACCTCTCCGTTGAGATTCAAGGCGACGAGAGCGTCCCGGATACTCCGACGACACATCACTGAAACATCGTTGCATTGATCAACCGCGTTAGTTTTTCCAGAAATCCATATTCATGCATGATTTGCCATAGCTGGACTCGAGCGATTGTATCATACGCTGATTTGAAATACACTGACGAAACTGACCGAGGTTGCCATCGTTATTGCCAGATCAGGTGTTATTACACAGAAAATCAACATATGATGCTTGAGACTAACATACACATTCAATGTGTAAAAACTGGTGATCTCAAACTAAGGCAATCGGCGTCGGGTCTCTCCCCAATGCAAGTCAATTAAGGAAAGGGTAGAATATGCTGACGTGATACTCGCTTTATTGAAGCCAAGAACACTTATGCACTTCCACGAGAAATCACTGGGAATTTTGGATAACAGGATTGGTTAAAGAAAAGCTGTCAAGTGAACTATTTGAAAATTAGTACCGATACCCTATTTGACAAGTAAGGATGCTGGGGCCACTCACAAAGTGTGATTGTGGGTTTTCATTAAGAAGTCAATTCATCTCAACGTCTGAGCGCCAACTTGGATCGACTACACCAACAGTACGGATGCCGCTGTAGCTCATTTAAAAATGGGACAGTGGTTTATTTATTGCCAAGATAGGGTGGCCCGACAAGCATAACGAACAAATAATTTGGATCACAACCAATTATGTACCTCACACCGACCCATCTTACCCGGCAAACCACGACTTTTAATGCCCACTCGATCACTCGCGCAACGAACAATAGGCAACCAAAACAATAGACAAAACATACTGCCAGATAACAAACATTGAGAAAAAAAGTGTCAACACAACCGATACAATCCAATTCCAAACTGATGGTCGACGCAAAACTATAAAAAATAAATTTTATTAATATAAATACAATAGGTAACAATTACCTGTCTTGCTCCATGTCCTTGGAAGCACTTACTCTAAGATTTTTTGTACAGTCTCTTTGTCCACTTTTTCGCCGCAGAACGCCAGTTTGCCTTGAACTGTTTCTCGCTCTCAACAGCTTGTTGAGTCTTCTTAAGGTCCCGCTTGACGATGGCCCAATATTGTTCGATTGGGCGGAGCTCTGGCGCGTTGGGGAGGGGGGGGTTTGGGTTCTTGAACGTGACTCCCACTTGAACGTTGTTAGCAGCATACCACTCTGTGGTTTTTTCTGTAATGACAAGATGCCAAATCCGGCCAAAACGCAGCCAGAACTGAACAATTGTGTCGCTTCAAGAAAGGCAGTAGAAGTTTTTGTAGGCACTCGCTCAGATAAATTTCCTGGTTGACGGTTCCGGTCGCAATGTAAACGTTGCTCTTCAAGCAACAGGCACAGATGGCCTGCCACACCAAATATTTCTACGCGAACTTTGACAGTTTAATGTGCTGGACAATATCTGCCACCTTTCCACGTCCGGTTGCCCCCTCCCATTGCTGAAGGGATCCACGGTGCTTTAATGATATGATCGTTATCTTTAGTTTTATGAACAATTGAGTGTTTGTTATTATACTTACCTAGTTAATAGTCACTTGCATATAGTTTGTGGCACTTTCTTAAATATGTTGACTTTAGATAATGTAATGCTTGACATTTAACTTGTTCTTGTTCTTACTTAGAATGCTTACTTAACCGAAATATAATTAGCACCTACACTTTTAACTTTTATTTCATTATTATTTTTTTCTTCTCGAGTTTGTAAATTAATCAGTGCAAGAAGAGTGTATTAGACACAGATATCATGTTATTACCGGAAAGTATCTGACACGTCGGCGACGGCCGGGTTGGAATTAGCCATCTAGGATATTGAGGAGAACTGGTTTGCAATGCAACAAATAATTTATTTCTACCATATTTTGAAGACAATACCTAATATCCTGTTTTATTTTATTTTGTCTATTTTGTTTTGTTTTGTTTTTCGTTATGCTTGTCTCTTTTCAGTAACATTGGAGCGGCCCATTGCTTTTGGCGAAAAGTACTACATATTTTCAGTGTATCGTTAACCAAAACGAACCCTGCTGCTAACTGTAGGGTCTTACTCCTGATAAAGTATTCCTACCTTAATATATAAACACCTTATATGTATACCTTGAAACACAGGACACCTGAGTAATATAGTTACCTTGGACGGACATCAGAGGTGGCTGTGACCGAAGCGAACGACAGAGGGAAAGGAAGACGGAGTTGAACGGTCACCGCGTAAGGACGGAAAAACGACCTAGTTACAAAAATAAAGATCGAGAGTTTTAACGAAAACAAAAGCGTGTAAAGTTATTTATTTGATACGGAGAAATCTTACAACCTGGCGACGAGGATAAAGGTGAGTGTTTGGTTGAGGGGAAATAGTTGAAAATTGAGTCATGGTAAAGAAAAACATTTTGTTTCAATGCGTTATGTGCCGTTTTAAAAAAGGCATAATGGCGTCGGTCGGATGAAGAGCTCAGTATATACAATTACCAGTCTCTCTCACTTGCGGTATGGTAGTGTGCGTGAAATGATTTACATAATGTTAGGTGTTCGATGCCGCCCAGCGAAGCGGGGATGCTTATTTGGATTATGTTGCTACATTTGTGTGGTGAATTGATACATTGGATTGAAGAGGGGAAGGGCTAGTTTATTTCATATTTGTGTAGCAACTGTTCTAGGCAGTGCAATGTGGGAGGTCGACGGAGTAAACCGAAAGCACACAGTGTAAGTTGCAAGTGTGAATGTTGGATAATGATGTACCAGAAGCGTATACAGGAGGCGTTTAAAGAGTAAATTGATTTGTGTGATGTGGAATTGAGTTGAACCAGAAGCGTTCAATGATACCTAGTGATATTTGCTATACCAGAAGCGTATAGGGAATGTGTTAGAACCAGTAGCGTTCAAGAGATGGAATAAATTAAACTGAGCCAGTAGCGTTCAGGAGGGGAAAAAACGTGGTAGTGAACCAGCAGCGTTCAAGGTAGAATAAAGGAAGTGAACCAGTAGCGTTCATGAAGGTGAAGCATGAGCGTTCAAAAGAAAAGGATATGTTGCTTAAACCAGGAGCGTACAAGGTAGTACATGAATTTAAAATTGCAATAAAATAATAAATGTATATTTTTCGACAACCTTAAACGATGACAATGTTCTAATGATAACGGCTGGTGCAGGTATCTGGGTATGGTTATCGAGTGCATTAGCTCACAGTAAAAAAAAAAAAACAAAAGCCTTCATCCGATACGATTGCTGTTTTTTTTTCTATTTTTCTTTGATATGATAAAACAACTTAAAATGAAATTAGGGGTTGATTTGTAATTACATTATAGATGGATGAGGCAAGACAAATCCCATGTTTCCGGTGCGAGACTATTGAAAAGAATAAGTTGCCGCAGGAATGGGAGGAGTGGAAAGGTTGTTTGGAATGTTATTTTGAAGCGTTCAGTATCACCGATCAGCGAATGAGGAAGGCTAAGCTTCTACATTTGGGTGGTGTTGACCTGCAGAGAGTTTTCAGGAGTTTACCGGATCATGATAAGATTCCAATGGTCGCAGTAGAACCTAGGGTGTATGATTTAGCAATTGAACAACTCGATGCTTATTTTCAAGCGGGTCGACAACACATCATTGAGAGAAGGAAGCTACGACACTTGAAGCAAGAAGAGGGTGAAAAATTCTCCCATTTCGTAGTTCGTCTGAGGCAACAGGTGAAAAACTGTGGATTCGAGAAGTATTGCAGCGAGGTTAGCGATATCTTGAGGAGATATATTTGATTGATGTGGTGGTAGAAAACTGTCGGTCAGATGAGTTGAGAAAAAGCATTCTGAAACGAGATCGTTCTTTGCGAGAAATTGAAGAGATTGCAGCAAGCATCGAAAGCACTGAGATACAGATGAAAAATCTGAAGCAGGTATCTGGTTACGAGCGTGAAAGAGTCGTGTATGACGTTAGGGACAGAAATCGAATGACGACGCAAAGGAAGTACAATACTGCAAAATCCTTTTCCGATCGATATAAGAGAAAACATCGTTCAGGCAGCTGGTAAGTTTAGAGCTGCGTCGGGTGCAAGCAATCCAACTTGTTTCGCTTGTGGACAGGATGGGCATTTTGCTACTTCCGTTGATTGTCCAGCGAAGGGACGAACCTGCCGCCGGTGCCAACGTTTGGGGCATTTTGAGAGGACTTGTCGTAAGCGAAGAGCTGATGGTAAAACATCGTTTAACCCGAAACGAGTTAATCAAGTGAATGAATCATCGGACAAGAATGATATTCACGAACGTGACGCGAGAAAGGATTCTGAATCGGATGAAAAGGTATACTATGCGTTCTACGGTGGAAATGATAAAAATGTACTTCCGGGAATGATCGGTGGTGTACCAGTTGAACTCTTGGTAGACTCCGGAGCGGATGTAAACCTGATTAAGCCTGAGACATGGGAGAGCATGAAGCTTCAAAGGATTCAAGTGAAGAGTACGGTGAAAGGTTGTTCAAAAAGTTTTGAAAGCCTATGGTAGTGATAAACCCCTTACCATCATCGGATCATTTGAAGCAGATATTGTCATTGGTGTGAAAAAGGTGGAGGCTGAATTTCTCGTAGTGCAAGGTGGACAGCGGGATATTCTTGGAGATCGCACAGCAAAACAGCTTGGTGTTTTGAAGATTGGTATGAATGTCAACCGTGTAGAAGGAGAAAAGGATCCATTCAGCAAGATATCCGGTGTTCAGGCACATATTCGTACACACGCCCACATAAAACCAGTATTTCAGCCACTTCGCCGAGTTCCGATTCCTATGGAGGAGCCTGTCAATAAGAAGCTAGATGACCTTTTGCGAAGGGACATTATCGAGGCTAAACAAGGACCGACTACATGGGTTTCTCCGTTAGTTGTGGTGGGCAAAGCATCAGGAGAACCACGGATCTGCTTAGATCTTCGAAGGGTGAATGAGGCAGTTATTCGGGAGCGTTTTCCAATGCCGGTAGTTGAGGAATATCTGGCTCGCCTTGGCCGTGGAAAACTATGGAGCAAATTAGATATCCGTGAGGCATTCCACCAGGTCGAGCTGGCCCCAGATTCTAGAGATGTCACCACATTCATAACCAGTCGGGGCTTGTTCCGTTTCAAGAGGATGCCGTTTGGCTTGGTGACGGCCCCAGAGATTTTTCAGCGAATAATGGAAGAGCTGCTTTCCGGATGTGATGGCACTTTCTGGTACCTTGACGATATCATTATCGAAGGAGCAAACAAGGAGATTCACGACAGAAATTTGCAAAAGGTAATGTAAATTAGTTTACTTTTCGGTTTTCTTTTGCCACCTTGGCAAGCTTTATAACAATGGTTGTTAAAAATATGCAACGCTAAAAAAATGCTTTTAAATTATTTAGGTACTAGGTAGGCTTAAAGAGCGAGGCGTTGAACTTAACTGGGAGAAATGTGCTTTCGGTGTGTCGGAGCTGGAATTTTTAGGCCATCGTATTTCAGCCAAAGGGATAAGTCCATCACTTACAAAGATAAATGCGGTTCTATCATTTCGTCCACCCTCTTCAGAGTCAGAAGTGAGGAGTTTCTTGGGGTTAGTAAATTATATGAACAAGTTCATCCCAGATTTGGCTAACATTGCTCAACCTTTGCGAGAGTTAACTAGAAAAGGTGTTAAATTCGAATGGGGTCCCAATCAGAAAACCTCATTTGAAAGGATCAAGGAGTATCTAGGAACAGCTGATAGACTTGGATTTTTGATCCTGCGGATCAAACAGCAGTTATGGCAGATGCAAGTCCATACGGTTTGGGTGCCGTACTAATACAAACTGATTCTGAAAATGAACATCGTATCATTTCATACGCTTCAAAGTCACTGACAGATACAGAGCGTCGGTACTGTCAAACAGAGAAAGAGGCTTTAGCGTTAGTATGGAGTGTAGAACGTTTCAAGATGTATTTATTTGGCCAATCGTTTGATCTTATTACTGACTGCAAAGCACTCGAGTACTTGTTTACGGCACGATCAAAACCATGTGCAAGGATTGAGAGATGGGTGCTTCGCTTGCAGTCGTTTGACTACCAGATTGTACATGTTCCAGGTAGTCAGAATATAGCGGATGCTCTGTCACGCTTAGCGACGATGAAACCTGTTCCATTCGACACAGAAGAAGAAGTTTTTATTCGGGAAGTTGCTACATTAGCAGCAGCTGCTTCAGCTTTGAAGTGGGAGGAAATAGAGGAGGAAAGTAGATTAGACCATGAAATAAGTGAGGTTGTGCACAAGATTCGAACTGATAATCATCATGATTTGCCTCTAGCATTCAAAGTAATTGCTAATGAGTTATGTGCAGTTAATGATGTTCTTTTGCGAGTTGATCGAATTATTATACCAGAGAAACTTCGTGCTCGAGTCCTTCTCCTGGCTCATGAGGGGCATCCTGGAATGAGACTAATGAAAAGTCATCTCAGAACCAACGTTTGGTGGCCGAAAATGGATCAGCAGGTAGAACGATATGTCAAACAGTGTAAAGGCTGTACACTTGTTTCTGCACCTAACGCACCTGAGCCAATAATTCGGAGAAATTTGCCTGATCAGCCTTGGGTGGACATAGCAGCTGATTTTCTAGGTCCACTTCCAGATGGTCGAGTATTTATTAGTGGTAGTAGACTATTACAGTCGTTACATGGAAGTTGTGGAAATGCGTTCGATAACGGCAGCCGACACGATTTCTGAACTGGCCACAATATTCAGCCGATATGGTCTTCCAGTGTCATTGCGGGTGGACAATGGGCCACAATTTAGTGAAAAATGCGTGGAATTTCATCAATTTTGTGAAACAAATGGAATTAAACTGGTTAATACCATTCCATTCTGGCCGGCGATGAACGGAGAAGTAGAAAGGCAGAACCGATCGTTGCTTAAAAGACTAAGAATAGCACAGGAACTTGGAAAGGACTGGCGTGAGGAAATGCGAAATTATCTGTTGACATATCATTCAACTATTCATTCTACAACTGGAAAGTCTCCAGGAGAACTGATGTTCGGTCGGAAGATCCGAACGAAGCTCCCTCAAGTACCGGTAGAACGAATGGAGGATGGAGAGGTTAGAGACCGGGACAAACTAGCAAAGGAAAAAGGAAAAGTTTATACGGATAATAAGAGGAAGGCTCGGGAAAGTGAGATTGAAGTTGGTGATCAAGTTTTGGCAAAGAGACTTAAGAAAGATAACAAGTTGGATGCAGATTACTCACCAGAAGAATTCGAAGTTGTGAGAAAACAAGGGGAGATGTAACCATCCGGTCAAAGGAGTCTGGAAAGGAATTCCGACGAAACGTTGCCCATCTTAAGAGATTTGGACCATCCAATGCTGTGGAAAGTTTGGATCATCCAATCCAGCAGACGGAAGTTGAGGAGCATCACCATGGCAGACCGGGTAGAGTAAGAGCGGAGCCGCCGCGGTACAAAGACTTCATACCATATTAAATTTATAAAGGTAAGAGGGGGTTGTAGGGTCTTACTCCTGATAAAGTATTCCTACCTTAATATATAAACACCTTATATGTATACCTTGAAACACAGGACACCTGAGTAATATAGTTACCTTGGACGGACATCAGAGGTGGCTGTGACCGAAGCGAACGACAGAGGAAAGGAAGACGGAGTTGAACGGTCACCGCGTAAGGACGGAAAAACGACCTAGTTACAAAAATAAAGATCGAGAGTTTTAACGAAAACAAAAGCGTGTAAAGTTATTTATTTGATACGGAGAAATCTTACACTAACCTTTCCCCAACTATCCAACATCCCAGTGATTTCTCGTGGAAGTACAGAGGATTTCTCGGCTTCCTTCAAAGCGTGTATCATGTCAACACATTCCTTCCCATTCCCTACTTGACCAGCATTCGGACACGGCCGGCGCTGGTATTGCTTCATAATGGGTCACCAGTTTTTACGCATTGAGGATGCATGTTAGTCGCAAACATCATCTGTTTGTTCATTGTGTAAATACAGCTGATCTGACAATAAAGGAATTGCATCCGTGGGCGGTCAATCATGCTCATGCTCATGCTCACGCTTTACAACACGTCTGCGCTGCCGTATAAAATCAACTGTACAGGAAGCTGTATTAACGTCTGCGACGTTAAGTATATCGTCCTGTACCACGCAATCAAACTTCGTCAGCATTCGTCGTGTACAGCTCTCGCGATCTAATATGGCCGACGTGTTTTGTATTATCGTCACGGATTTTGAAATCACCACCTTTACTTGCAAGTCGTAACAGTCCAGCTCGCTCTCAGCTCTAGCTACGGTCTAAAGTACCACGCGCAGCTTCTTGTGGCGACATCCTCGGACGCGAGAGGCTGGGGTTCCGCTCGAAACAGCGGGCAATCATTTGTCGTCGCTGTTGCCTCCGGCCTTCATAGGCGTAGCTAGCGGGGTGCGAAGGGGGCCGTTACCCTCCCTAACTTTTGAACCATTTTTAGAATTTTAATGTTTGCTTCAATTTTATTATTATTATGTGTTAATGTTTGATAGATTGCCCCTTTGCCTTAATGAAAGAGCGTGAAGTAGCCTCAATTTTGAGAAAAGATGTAGCAAAAAGTGCAAAAAGTGGACATCCATGAGATTTTTTTTTAAATAGTAAAGACTAAAAATTTTATAATACTCTTTTCTCTTCAATCGAGAACCCAACCTAGCTAACCTAACGTATCCAAACAAATATCTCTAACCTGCAATGTAAACCTATTTGACAAGCATTGATTGCTTTTCTCCTACTAGCTGAAAGTTGAAAAAGCTATGCTCAATTCAATTTTTAGTTCCTGGCATTCAAAAATATGAATATTCAAACCAATGTTATATTTTTCGAAGGCCAAATAATACTTGATTAAAAAACTTAATTCATAGTCAGAAAGTGTATCGACGGAAAATGTTTATTTGAATTATTCGTGATCAGGGCCAAACCTAGGGGGTGAGTCACTTTGCCACGTTGTGTTTGTGTTTTAGTGTGTCGGAAGGTGTTTCTGTGTTTCAACATATCTGGCAATACTACAGTTGATAATCTATGCCATTTGGGAACCATGGATTAATTGACGTTTATTCTACGAACACTAACGCATCATCGTTGAACTTGCAGTTATAAATCCTAGATATAACCTGCCTCTAGATTTCAAATAAATACTTATTGTGATCCGAAACTATTTATCACACAGGGCAAGTGGAGCAGTCACAAAGTGGGATTATGGTTTACTTGCTCAGGATATGGTGGTACACAGTAGACTAACTCTAAGACCAGTAGGTCCCGAACAAATACGATTGTTTCTTGGCTCAGTCAGTACTAGTACATCGGTTCCAAGCTCGGTCCAAGCTTAATAATGCCACTCCTGAAGAATGAACTCACACGAACACACTCTCAAATATTCTGTCAAAATAACACAGTAAATCAAAACAAAGGCGCAAATATGTTTAGCAAGGTGCTGGCTTCAAGGTGTACTTCGGACTAAGAGGTTCTATTACGGTGAACCAATTTCAAATCGCTAGTTGCATATTGATTGTTGGTGGTACGGCGAGCATACATACCAATATTATGGATCACAATTAATTGTGATCCCCACCACTGGACCACCAGCCCGGCGAAGCCCTACATCTCACCAAGAAGCATTTGTGTGTGTTTATTTTACTCTGCTCACTCGATCGCTCACATCGCCGAATTATAGATAACCGAAAAATACGAAACACGCCGTGACCGATAGCAAAATAGTGCGTAATGAAGCATCGACACAACCTTTCACAGCCGATGCTCGAAGCAAACTTTTTTTCGTAATCTTTCAATTTTTACAACTGTATCAATCCTGTAGAAGCTTCTTAAAAACAATCTATGCGAATCCATTTGAAATTGAGATTGTGGGATTTGGTAAAAATAAGAGTGCGTAGATGCATTTCGTGCTTTCTGGCAACTTTATGCTTCTATTGATGTCCAGGCTCATCGGTTTAGCACCAACCGGGGGAGACTTGGTCCTATACCCAATGATATCATTATCTCCAATACGCTCAATCAATCGCTATGTTTTGTGATATATTGGATGGATTAATATTATTTGAGATAACTCAATACAGACGTCATCAAAATTTTGCATATTGACAGGCAATCTGTGAAGACCCACCTAGTACCTTATAGTAAGATGCTTTGAGGCGGACCGGAAGATTCGATGAGCTACATCAAATTTTTTTCTGTTTCTATGGGAGAAAAATTGTCTTTTTGCGGTGCTGCTCTGTTAATCAATACACTGAAAATATCGTAAATTAGCTTTCACTCGTTTCGTAAACATGGACTTTCTACATAGAACAAATGTTGCGTTAATTGTATGAAACATTCTTAATGCTTGCCATCTGAGGAAATGCTATCATAACACGCTCTTTGTACAAGGCACGAAATGAATTTCATGAAGATCAACCAATTGGTGCTTCTCTTCAATCCTACTCATACGCACTGATAGCAAAAAAAAGCCAAGCAAAATTTTCTTCCAAAAAACGCGTTGTTAAACCTTCTGTAACTTTGTCAATTATCAATATATTTGGCTAGAATATTGGTTCACCCAATATTGACCACGCTGAACTGTCGGTGCAAATACAAAGCCGAGGTGAATTCATCTTAGTAATTCGGCCCAAACTCTAGTATGATGACAACGCCTCGGCTTTTTTTGCACCGATATTTCAGCATGGTCATAATTGGGTGAACAAGAAAATATCGTGTTAGACCTCAACTTCGACGCCAGCTGTAGTCCAAACCACTTGATGGAAACAGTTCAAATTTTGTCCACATAAACTTCTGTATTTTTTAAGTCATGGAGAAATTTTTAATATGCTACCTAAATTGGTTTTTTGAAATTGGTATGTCCAAAATGACTTTTTTCACATATGTAATGATAACTTCAAATTTATACACTTCATCAACATTAAATTTTGGTCACAAAAGGTCGAAATATAGTTTTAACGTTGTGAAAATTTTAGCCAAATATATTGATAATTGACAAAGTTACAGAAGGTTGAACAACGCGTTTTTGGAAGAAAATTTTGCTCGGCTTTTTTTGCTACTGAGTGTACTTGTTGGTATTGCTGCTGGGGTGCGCTGGAATCTTTGAATTTCTTTTTTTTTCGAGTCGATATACAAGATCGGTCAGTCAATCATACAACCATCAGAGAAACGTTTCTTTTTTTATTGATAACAAAATATTCGCAGCAGTTTATATTGTTTGCGTGCATAGCACGAATGTTCTTTCTGTGTCAATAAATGCTGGATCGGCCATGGAGTGGTATGCTGCCAACAACGTTCAAGTGGTGCCCAAGAACAAGAACCCTCCCTTCACGCCAGAGATCCGCCCAATCGAACAATATTGGGCCATCGTCAAGCGGGACCTTAAGAAGACTCAAAAAGCTGTTGTGAGCGAGAAACCGTTCAAGGCAAACTGGCGTTCTGCGGCGAATAAAGTGGACAAGGAGACTGTCCAAAATCTTGTGGCAGGTGTTAAGCGAAAGACCCGGCAATTCGCATTTCGTAGCTTAGCTGATTATTTCTCCTGTATTCTGTATTAACTGAACTTGAAAAAGAAAAAAAAATTGACTTATTAATAAAAATTTTGATCGACGCATACACATTACTGTTTGACCAAATTTTGATCGGAACACCCTTTAGTTGTTAAGTTCTGAATAAATTTTTCATTACATTGCTAACATTCGACCAAGCTAGACAATTCACTGATTTTCTCTGTAATAGGTTATGAGCCCAGGAAGTGGAATTTGACCGGAAGTTATTTGCTGAGATGTCGCCGAGAAGTTCCAGTAGCGTTGATAATGGAGGCGGGGAACGGAAGAGCCGCAGCTGGAGCAGGAAAAGTTTCGAGTTGGCGGAGGTTCCGTGGCATTGCCGGTCATCAAAAAGTTACGCGGAAGGTAGAACTACACGACATGTGAGTTCGCGATAGCGCATGATTTTGATCCGTGAAGGACGTTGGATAGCTGTAAATGCTGGAACCGAAGAAACGCCGGCAGCGGTATCGGAGGAATTGAAGCAACGGTACAACTATAGTTTGGTTGTGGATGCGAAAGGATCCGTTGAAATAGACAGCAACAAAGGACGAATCGATGTCAGAGGAGTACTAAAGATCCCGGATCTGGCCACCAACTTGTTATCCGTCAGTACCATTTGCAAGATAGGAAAACCCCTTATTATCACGAAGGTCAAATGCGAAGTTTTGGACGACGACGTAGAGCTAGTTGTCACCGGAGTCGAGAAAGGTGGTCTATACAAAGTTATTCGGCTGGAGAAGTCATTTTTGGTAAGTGGCATAGAGCTCTGGCATCAACGTCTGGGACATCTTCATGAAGGTGGTCTGAAGAAGCTGAAGTTAATCGCCAACTGAATAGATTTTCAAGATCGAAGAGTAGTTCAAGATCAAGTAGTTATCGAATTGTGTTGCGAGGCAATGGCATAAATGTGTGTACATTTTTCTATCACATCCATTTCAGTAAGTGTCGATTTCACATAGAAATATATATTTTTCACAGAATAAATTGTCACAAATTTGTAGCTAGCATATGAGAGGGAAGATTAGTAATTTCCAACTACCTTCATTGCTTATCTTGACAGATACGCGTATTTCGTCTACAATTTGCAGACTTCTTCAGTGTCGGCCACTAATACTCGACAAATTTTAATTTTTTCTAGCCAAACTATCTTCATATTTTGTAGCCATCACATAACTTATAAGATTTTACTGAAAGTTAATTTTTTACTGGTAAATGGATCAATGTTCCCCGTCTGATCAATGTCGTCCAAATTTTCGGCAGTGTCATTTGTTGGTTTCTCATTCCTGCGTCTCTAAATTTGCATGGCACTGGGTTACGGTGTTAAATTAATAACATGTTCACATTAAGTGCAGTAATTTTACAACCGCAGTCAAAAAATTTCAAACAAGCGAGGCTCATCAGTTAAAATTCTTGTTAAACACTTCGAATTGCTACTTAACATTCCGAACGCATGGTGGGCATTCTGAATTAACGGCTTCGACTTTGTCAAGTTAGTCACGCAATGATTCTGCCATCCAAACAAATTCCACTCATTCACATCCACATCCACACACACACATGCCGTGCGAAGATCCGTCCATCTCAGTGACTGACAGCCCGAACCGCTCGCAAGCGCCCATCGTTCTAAACGTGAACAGATTTTCGCGCCGCAGAACGCGATTCTCCCTTACCGCAGCAGCGTGCGCGCACAGCCTTAAACGCAAGTTATTAGAGTGGCTCATTTCGTTAATTAAATACAATCTCTTTCGGTTTGCTGTCGGGCACTCGCGCGTCCACGACCATCGTGCACATCTGCACCGTTCGAGGCAAGCCCGAATGGGTGGCATTACTGGATCAGGTCTAAGGCCCCCCGTTTCAGTTCAGCGATTGCTGGCGGCTTACATTGTGACGGGCGGAGCGGTAGCAACAACATCGCCAACCTGTGCGCGCATATCAATTTTCCCGATCTCGGAACGTTCGTCGGAGTTCGTTGAAGCGCACTACTTGCAGATCCACGAGATGCACATCGATGATTATTGTTTCGCCTTCGCAGCTTCAGTGCGATAATGTCGTCACCAAACGACGACGACGACGACGACGACGACGACGACGACGACGACGGGTACATTTGGCACATGCTTCGAAAGTCAGTAGTGCGGCAGCTGATGGACATTCTGTTCCCCGTCCGTCGTCGCGGGTCTTGCTTCGAAGTGGGAGTTTCTTTTGGGTAGGCAGGTAATTGGAATGCAGCCATTTGTCGTCGTCGAAATGCAGAAGATGATCTCGGAGCGGCGGTGTTCAACAGCGAGATGGAACGATAATCCCGGCTACTTACTTTGTGTACGAGTGCTTGCTGGTGTCCGAACAGGGTCAGATAATCACCGATCGGGAATTCAATACCTTTTGACAATTTGTTAAATTGCCATCACTTACGCTAAAGATGATGTTTATGAGTACTCAAATTGATGGGTCAATTTTTGGACAGCTGACAACCAAATCGGGGTCGATCCCACTTTGGGGAACTTTTTCTGGTTGCAAAATTGTCGGAATCCTCCAAAGCGGTGAACGTGCAATCTGAGTGGTGAGAAAATCATAAATCCTTCAATATCTTGGTGCGAGAAGGCGACCAGTGCTATCAAAATGATGTCACCTGAAACTTTTCACCACATCAGCAAAGGCAAATGATGATCCTCCTTGCATAATCAGATAACATTGTCTTCAGAGCAGCAGAAACAGATTTAAATTCCCTCCAATTAGGCTCGCAATAAAAGTGCAGTGCGGGCGAGCGCTTCAGTCTGCCGGCCAGAAGATTGCATACCCCGCGTCAACATAGATGGATGCACTGGCAAACAGATTGCTGGCATCGAGAAATGGAGAGGAAAAATCTGGCCGAAAGCGCGAAATGCAAATTATCGGCTGCGATGATTATGATCGTGATGATGATGATGATGGTAGGACTCTGCCTTTGGCGGGCTGTTTTGGAATGCACATTGGTAGGCATGGTTGCAAGTAATAAATATATATCATTCGAGCATAAATGGTTGGAACGTTGAAAAACAGAAGTGCTAACACCGGTGTAGATCAGGAAGAATGCGACTGCCAATCTTGCCACGTGCTGCGGGAGATACAGAGGGATGTGTTTATGAGAATTGAATTTCGATCTGATGGATTGCAGCAGGTGATTGCGCTGACTTGTACCGGGTGTGAAATTCACCGCAGGCATTTGGTTTCTTGTAGTATTGTAACAGTAACTTGCAAAGGGTATTCATTTTGTAACCGGAGCATTTGCTAGTAACCTTCAGTAAAATTGCAGTGGGCAGAAAAAAAAAACAGTGGGACACACCTTCCATTGGAAATATTTAGTCGAAGACAGAGACTGGAATCCCGGAACCATGTGAGGATGGGGGTGGGTAGAAAATTATTGCGACACTTTAAATTGATTGGTAAATAAATAAGTAGTTTCAATGAAACCAATTTTTTACAGAAGTATTGAATATTTGTTTTACTCAGCTTTCTTTTTTGTTTTAGATCATGTATGAATTTAAAGTTTTCAAGAATGCAATTGTGAATACAATAAAAAGAGATCTGTTGCGAAATTTGGCTGAACATGCACTTGCGAGTGTTTGCAACTCACAAGTGCCTTATTGTGATTTATGATTTGAATTATGAAATGATCTGTGAATGATCATTTTGGAATACTACAAGAGAACATCTTCTCAAAACTTCAGGTAAGTCCTTTAGAGAATTTCATGGAAGAATTCCAAAAAAAATCTGAAAAGAACTTTAGGGAAACTCTTTAGAGACTTTTATGGAAGTTCTGCAGAGAATATCATGAAAATTCTTCAGACAACTTCATGGAAGTTCTGTTGAGAACTTCAGGAAAATTATTCAGAGAACTTCAGGGAATATTCAGCAAAGTTCTTCAGGTTACTTCAGGGAAGTACTTCAGAGATCTTCAGAGAAAATCTGCAAAGAGTTTCAGGGAAGTTCTGCAGAGAACTATAGGGAAATGCTTCAGAGAACTTAAGGGAAGTTTTTCAAAGAACTTCAGGAAAATTTTTCAAAGAACTCGAGGAAAATTTTTCAGAGAACTTCAGAGGAGTTCTTCACAGTACATCAGGGGAATTCTTCAGAGAACTTCAGGGAAGTTTTTAAGAGAACTTCAGGATGTTCTGGAAATGAACTTCATGAAATTTTTACAGAGAACTTCAGGGAAGGTCTACTGATAAATTCAGGGAAGATCTGCAGAGAATTTCAGGGGAGTTCTGCAGAGAAATTTAGGGAAGGTTTTCAGAGAACTTCAGGATTTTTTTTCACAGAAATTCTAGGAATTTTTTCAAAGAACTTTAGAAAAGTATTTCAGAGAACTTCAGGGGAGTTCTTCAGAGAATTTCATGAAAGTTTTTCACAGAATTTCAAGGAAATAAACTTCATGGAATTTCCACAGAGTACTTCAAAGAAGGTCTACAGAAATTCAGCGAAGTTCTGCAGAGAACGTCAGGAAAATTCTGCAGAGAGTTTTAGGAAAATTCTTCAGAGAAATTCAGGAAAGACTTTCAGAGAACTGCAGGTAAGTTCTTCGGAGAAATTCAGAAAAGTACTGCAGAGAACTTCAGCGAAGATTTGCAGAGAATTTCAAGGAAGTTCTGCAGAGAACTTTAGGGAAGGTTTACAGAGAATTTCAGGAAAAAATTTCAGAAAACTTCAGGGAAGTTTGTCAATGCACTTTAGGGAAGCATTTCAGAGAACTTCAGGTAAGTTTTTTCAGAAAAATTCAGGGGAGTTCTTCAGAGAATTTCATAGAAGTTTTTCATGAAATAAACTTCATGGAATTTCTACTGATTACTTCAGGGAAGTTTTTCAAAGAACTTTAGAGAAGTATTTCAGAGAACTTCAGGGAACTTTTCAGAAAACTTTAGGGGAGTTCTTCAGAGAATTTCATAGAAGTTCTTCAGAGGACTTCAGGAAAGTTTTTCACAGAACTTCATGGAAATAAACTTCGAGCAGTTTCTACTGAGTACTTCAGGGAAGGTCTACAGAGAAATTCAGGGAAGTTTTACAAAGAGCTTTAGGGAAGTTTTCAGAGAACTTTAAGGGAGTTCTTCAGAGAACATCAGTGAAATTCTTCATAGAACATCATGGAAGTTCTGAGAGAACTTCATGGAAGTTCTTCAGAGAAGTCAGGTTAGGATGTTATTTGATATTGATATACCTGGAACATTTAAAGCAGATTAATGTTGACATTTTTGTATGTTATTTTTCACTGCAGCGCCTGTATACTTTCACAGAAGCAACAAAATAATACTTTATTTGTATGTTATGTTTTCTACGTGCGTAGAGTAACGATCATGATGTAGAAGGAGATGTTCGCTCATCACCATATTTTTTTTTGCTAGAATTAAAGATATGAAAAAAAAGTGTTGACAGTTCCGTCAGTGCACGGCAGGTTGGAAATAGAACAGATGTTTTTGAAAATTGAGCGAAAGGGCATGTGTACAGTGGTACTCGAACCAAAGACGTTATCTTTTGTCTAGCATCCCACTGCGGGGTAGGTTGAGGCACGGACAAGTCCGCCACCTCAACAGGCAAAAGAAGACGTTTGGAAGGCGCTCATGTTCCACTGATGGCTTTGTGATAGTTATTCTAGCGATATATTGTGTGCACACTGTTTTGATGTGCACATGGGAGAGGAACTCTCTCCTTTTTGGGTTTGTTTTGATTTGCAACGTCTGAGAATCACTCAAGTTTTTCTCGTCGTCTCTAACGTAGAGACCTTGGAGAGAAACACCGTGAAGCGTTGCGATACTGATCCCCACCACTATGAATGATGGTTACCACCATTTATGGTTTACATACCTTAAATTGTTATGTTATGTATTCTCCGTGCGTGGAGTAACGATTATGATGTAGAAGGAGAAGTTCGCTCACGGTATTTTTCTCCGAGGTCTCTATGTTAATAAGATTTGGCATGATTCAGTTAATTAATTTCACCTTTATATCCGAATGCGCGAACCTTGCCCTTAACTCCAGGCATAAGGTTCTGCACGACCTCAAAATTGACAGTTGTTTGCATATTAATCCATGCCTTCTTCATTTCTTCTACATTCTTCACCACTTTGGGGCGTTTTAGAAGGTGTTCTTTCATAATGGCCCAGTATTTTTCCATTGAGCGCAGTTCTGGAGGTTTGGTGTGTTCAAATCTGTTGGCATGAAATTGACATACACCCTTTAAGCTTAAGTTCCGGATAAAAACGTCAATTTCCATCTGATTTGGATATTTTGGAGTCCTCACTCCATCGGAACGGTAATACGAAACAGTTATACTTGGCAGGCATTCAGTTTGTAATGTGAAACTTCTCGGTATATCTTCCGGGATGGGCTTTTCTGCGACAGCTTATGATGTTTCGATGCTGTTGATGAAGGCAAGTCTGGCTATTCAGTTATCCTTTTACTTACCTTACCCATCAGACTAAAGGCGGGTGGCCTCTCAACAACACAGAAGTTGTCTCCATTGTATTCGGTCCATGGCTGTACTTAACCAGCCTCGCTGTCTGCGGAGAGTCCGCAGGTCGCCTTCTACTTGATCGATCCACCTTGCTCGTTGCGCGCCTCTTCTTCTTGTTTTCGAGAACCATTTTCACAGGACTGTCGTTCGACATTCTTACGACATGCCCAGCCCATCGTAGTCGACCGATTTTTGCGATGTGTACGATGGGAGGTTCTCCCAGCAACTGGTGCAATTCGTGGTTCATTCGCCTCCTCCACGTTCCGTTTTTCATCTGCACTCCACCGTAGATCGTACGCAGCACCTTCCGTTCAAAGAAACCAAGTGCGTGTTGGTCCTCCACTAGCAATGTCCATGTTTCGTGGCTGTAGAGATCTACCGGTCTAATTAATGTCTTGTAGATGGTCAACTTTGTAGTTCGGCGAGTTTTGTTCGATCTTAGCGTCCTTCGGAGTTTAAAGTTGGCACAATTGCTAGCCATAATGCGTCTTTGTATTTCTCTGCTGGCGTCGTTATCGGCGGTCACCAATTAGCCCAGATACACGAATTCGTCTACTACCTTGATTTCATCACCGTCGATCTGAACTCGTGGTAGGAGGCCAACATTGTCTTCTCGTGGGCGTCTTCCTTTCATGTATTTTGTTTTCAACGCATTAATCACAAGCCCAATCGTACCAGCTTCAGCCTTAAGTCTGATGTACATTTCCGCTATCGTCTCAAAGTTACGTGCTACGATATCAACGTCGTCGGCGAAGCCAAATAGTTGGACAGACTTCGTGATGATCGTGCCGCTCCTGTCTAATCACACCCTCCAATGCAATGTTAAACAACAAACACGACAATCCCTCACCTTGGCGTAACCCTCTCCGAGATTCGAAGGGACTCGAGTGTGTCCCTGATTCTCGGACGACACACATCACTCGATCCATCGTTCCTTTGACCAACCGCGTCAGTTTTTCCGGAAATCCATATTTGTGCATAATCTGCCATAGCTGGTCTACCATACTATGATTTTACTGTTCCCTATAATCTTATATAAACCTGAAAGTCTCTGATTAGTTCCACAAGAGCTCAATCAGAACTATAAATCAATTAAGTTTACCTTGTTGAGTGATAGCTTCATATTTGGCATCCTGTTAAGCTAAAATTCTTTTACGATGGTTATTGAAAAATACATTTTTTTGCGCTAGTATGTCGCCAAACGTGGAGCCGCCAGATCACTCTTCAAATGTAAACTATCGTTTTGCCATTTTTTAAAGTTTTACTCAGGACTTTGTGTGTAGTTTCAAAGTGTTGAAAAGTATTTCAACATAGTAATCGCGTATGTAATTCGGGTTTTAATTTGAATGTGTTGTGTCATTTGCTGCGTCATCGCATTTTGAGCTTCGCAACCCATTGTCTGCTGGCAATGGCAAATCCGTTCCCGTTGTGCTGTTTTTTGCGTTATTGCTGTTTGTGCATATCCAAAGGCGATTTCTTGAAACAACGTGTGTGACGATGAACGGAGTAGAGATGTGCAATTCAGCTCATTTTAAAGAACGGATCTGAACCGATCAGCTCATATGAATAATTCGATTCTTTTGATCAATTCTTTTGATTTTTGACGTCAACGTACGCACAAGTGTGAAAGTGACTATACTAGGATATTATTGGTCTAAAAATATGGATGAAATTAAGCTTCAGCCAAGAGAATACTTCACAATATGTGATCTGATCACGTGAAGTACAAGATTTATTCAATTCATCAACTATAGTCAAGATGTTTGATTCACCACTCAATTTGACAAGTATTCATTATTCAGTTAAAACATTCACAGAAGGATTCGACTACATTTTTTGGAGTTAAAAAATAGAATGGATTTTAGATTCTTTATTAACACAAGCACCAATACAGTAGAACTAGATTCGTTTATTTGAAACTTGTTTACTCTTGTTTGCGTTTGCGTTGCGTAAGATTGTGCTTCGTAAAGTAACAGCCGGACCTTCGATTTGAGGAAAAAAGAACACAAAGGAGAATCAATGCACTTTACACAGCTCTCTTCTCTTTTTCTCTTCTGCATTTTGATTTGACAGAGTCGATGTATTGTTCAGCTCAGTGCAGAGCGGACCAAAGAACGGACAGTGAAAATGGTGAGAACGGGTAAGCTGGTGAGCTGCGGTTCTTTTTTCAAGAGCTGGTTGTCATTTGCTCACTGAAATGAAGGCTCCACCAAACTGCAGCGTTTTTTTTGCCGCCGCGGCGTGCATAAACCGACGCGATGCGTTTTTTAATCGCGTTGGTTTGTGCGCTCCCATAAGCCGCCATGTAATCTCACCCCGGCGATTTTTCCGCCGCGATTTCGCTGCCGCGGCGGCAAAAAAACGCTGCAGTTTGGTGGAGCCTTGAATCGATTCAGTGGAACAGGTCAGGAGCGGATTGCCCATCTCTAGAACGGAGACAAAAATTGCGCCAAGTGCCGCGAATGATTGCTGGCTTGCATCGTTTCATGCCATGACATGCGCAAATGTGTCTCGGGCTCTTTTGGTATATTTCTCGCTTCACCGCAAGAATTTGTTCTGGACGTGTGACAAATGTGCAGAGCTGTTCGGAAATTCACATCTCCGTTCGATAGCAAAAGTGGCCGACGAAAAATCACCGCTAGTGTCTCTCACAGAGGCAATAAGCAATCTGCACACCGAAATAAAGCAGTTGTCACAAAAGTCCGTGCCTTGTATTCAGTCACCATCGATTAAGAACTGGCCCCCGATCGGTCCTATCCGAGCTGCCAAACGACTTCGTTGACCTGATTTGGCACATAAAGTAAGCGAATGCCAAACTGGTTCTAAGCAGCTAGACAACAGTGTAAAGTCTGTTCCAGTCTGCACAAAGCCAGCGAACAAATTTTGGCTCTACCTGTCTCGCATACGGCTGGTTGTTACAAATAAGGAAGTTTTGGCAATGGTCTCCTTCAAAGTCGAACTGGACATATCATTGAAGACAAATGCACTGGATCCATCGGACGTGGCCGGAAGGAGAATCATGTTCCGTAAATTTAAAGATAACCGCCCAAAAATTTTGGAATCGTCAGCAGTTTATTTGACGCCAACATCCAGTACACCGCCTTCTGCGAGCATGGAAACGATAAACTACGGTACATCCGCACGCTTATACCCCGGGATGCACCGAACATAGCACTATAGAAGCTCTCAAGCCCCCAGCGTAGTCGAGTCATTCCAGCCAGCGATCAGCAGCCGTCCCGACCCTACGTGTGGGTGTGGGGAAAGGGTCTTCCAAAACGTGAATACAGACAAGTACGAATGTGCCGTTTGTCCACCAAGACCTGATTCGCCCACCGTTTCCAGAAATTTTCCACGGATTCCTGACGCACCTCAACAATTACAGCTTGAGAGAAGAACACTTGGACGCACCGAACATAGTAGCTTATGATTTCAAAGCGTCGTGGGCTGCGGACCAAGATCGACGAGTTTTACTGCAATACCGTGGATTGCAATTTTGACGTTATCGTTTTGATTGAGACGGGCTCGACGACGCAATCAATTCGACCTACAACTTTTTTGGAACAGACCCACAATGTATACCGATGTGATCGAAGCCAAATTAACAGCAGTAAATGTCGTTTTCGAGGGTTCTGGTACTTTGTGCATCATCGGTTTATCGAGTAGCAGTGTTAGTAGCGGAGAAACGTTAGAACAGGTATATATGTGTCGATGAAGATTGATTCTAAACGACTATTGTATTGTGCCATTTATGTTTAAACAAAGTAAGGATAAGGTATATTGTGGTATATTGAGTCGATCCATGAGCTTGTGTTAACAGAGCTCTGACAAGGATTGTCTGCTGGTATGCAGTGACTATAATCAGCCTGGAATGACCTGGAATTATTCTGATAGTCAGATTCAACCAGTGACTCTATCTTCATCGAGAGCTACCACGATATTGATTGACGGTATAGATTTCTTCAACATGCATCAAAGA
>JASCZW010000933.1:0-133950 GCA_034211315.2 Aedes japonicus
GAGTGGTCCGAGAAGCCGGCTCAAGAGGGTAACCGATATGTCCCTCCTCTTCGCCCCTTTCCGATCGCCATCGGCAATCCGCTCGAGTGGCGGGCGGATGTCGACGATGATGGGGTGGCGAGGGTGGATGGCTGTAAGAATGTACGCGACAGTCCGATGTGAAAGCGAAAGGGATTTGTCTAAATCAATGTTGATTGAGTGGTAAAATCGGTGCGGGTGAATCTTTTTGTAAAAATTACTTTGTTTTTAACTGGAACTTCAGATGAACACTTTTGAATATTTTGGCAAAAGGAAGAGCACAACGCAAACTTATTTGAATATGAAATGACGTTCCGACAAAAAAAATATATTAAACAATTCGAAAATACACCGATGCAAATTAATCATTTGGATGAAAGTTGCCAAGTTGCCACCTATTAATACAAGCCAATCTAATACAAACGCAGCCAGTACAAGAAAGCATCCTGGAATTAATTGGTTTAGATGACGCCCATTTTTCTTTGTCAATATTGATGCTTTCAAAAGACATGATACAAGTGTGAAAGCGGCCAGGCCTACTGCGTTGCATTAACCGCAAAGATGATCCTGTAAAATGAGTTGCATTCAAATCAATAGATTGGAACCACAACCTAAGGGCATCTTCAACGGTGGTCCAAATCGTGGATGAGATTTGCGCCGGTGTTTTAAATTTTGTTTAATCCGGATCTATTTTGCATCAATTTAAATCTGATATAAAGCTCGATTCAAAGTAAATCTGGACGCACGATTTAATACACCACCGCGTCCATGGTGGTTGGAGCAAAAAACGTTTGACAGGTTGTTGATGTTGCATTGACGATGAAATTGGTGAAAAATTTTTCTCGATTGATCGACGCATCTCGAAATGACGGATCATAGAACTTGTGAAAATAAAATTAATTGTGCACAAACATCTAGAGAATCCTTCGTGGTCTGCCTCAAAAATAGCAAAAGTGTTAAAATACTCAAACTCAACGGTGTGTCTTGTAATCAAACGTTACAAGGATACTCTGAGTGTGGATAGAGCTCAGCGCATCTATCATAAAAGTGGCTCCTAAGTGCCCCTAAGAGAAAAAAACACTCAATTTTTGTGTAGATCCACTTTTTACGAAAATTGAGTAACATTTCCATGAGAGAAAAAGAGATAGCATACAATTGTACTCAAAAATTGAGTAAGTCGACGCGAGAGTGTAGCTCACCCGCTGACCTCACAAAAAAACTTATATGTGAAAGGGAGCTATTTCTGTTTGCAATATGACAAGCGAGTGAGAGCGCGAACGGCGTCACCTATCTAGGGGAGCTAGAGCTATTTAACTGAGCGAGAGCGCCTATTGATATTTGACTCCCGAGCTACTGCTAGTTGTACTGAGTAAGCGGCAGTGGGAACGAGATGGAAGGCCCATAATCTGATTAAATTTTCGCATAAACCAGAGTGAACGTTCGATACTCCCGTGAAAAGAGCGAGAGTGGAATTAAAACTTGCAAGCAGATGGAAGTTTTTCTTTCACGCTCTCGCTCAACATTGGTTTTCAATGGTTCTCTGTGTATGATTAAATTAAGAAAAATGCTCCTAAGCTAAGGCAGAACGATTGCTATTGAACAAAGATTCTGTAAGTTCTACTTTGGCCTTATTAGATTCGACCCGCTTCTCGGCCTATTCAATGAGGTTTCGATTGAAATTTCGTCAGAAAAACTTTTTCCTAACTAAAGCTCAGTATTTGCCAACATTATGAGGGAACGTATCAAAATGCATTCAAACGATTCTCTTCCTCCAAATATCGAAAAGTTGGTAGATAAACTGGAAGATGGTCTCATAAAGCAGCTCGGGAAAGAGAATCGAATGAACTGATCGCTGAAACCATCTTTCTTGATCCGCGGTTTAAGAAGCAAAATTTTGGAGATGGGGAGATTTACAACGCAACGAATCAAGGTCTCGGGTACAAAATGCGGAAGAATATTGATACTTCGCATGAAAATCAGCAAGCTGAACCCCAATTGGCATCGGCATCTGATAATGATGAAAAGGTCGTGCATTCCTGCAACGATGTACCTTGTAGAACAGATCTTTTCCAAAAGCAAGAACAACCGCGAAACATATTTCGTAAATTGTAATTACTGTTTGCAAACAAAAACAAATCGAATATTTCAACGATAAATTTTCTTTTTTCAAAAATCTCAATACGCTGATCCGAATTAGCTAAATACTAGGAAAAGAAAAAATGAACGGCTTCTGAAGGACTAGCTCACTTCAATGGGCGGAACTGTTAGGAGCCGCACGCTATAGTGAGCCATTTTGCCCACCTCTAGTCGTTGGGAGTTTTAGCGGTCTTCAACACAACGTTTATCTTTATACGGGTCTCCTACAATGGATGTCTGGCATAACGGGCAGAGGCCAGGTTCGCCCAAAAGGCCACATTCTCCTTCGTGTGATACTTCTAAATGAAGGAGGCAACTTACGGCAGTCATGTCGTACTGTATATCTCCTTCTTTACCGCGAGCCACGATGGGAAGAGAAGTGACCAGAACATTCCCTTCTCATTGAGAATTGAGAATGGAAGATGTATTTGACGTCAAGCGACAAATAGGTCTCGTCATCCATTATGAAGGCGACATCGCACTTTGCCGAAAAGATGTATTTCACCAGCATCTTCAGCCGCTCCATTTGTGTGATTGATAACGTTCCCATTTTCTTCGGTACCCAACAGGATTGCTACGATCGACGATTTTTCAGCGGATTACACAAGTGGATTCACCACCTGGTGTGCTGGATAATCGTATGCAGAATCACTAAAATCAGTCAGTTTTCTAATGCATACATTAATTGCTACAAAAGTAAGAAGGACCTCAAGAATATGTGCAAATTTGAAAAGGCCAAGAATCCTTAAAATAAAGAAAGGTTCTCCAGGAACTTCGTGACAGTTAAAAACGGAAAAAGTTAATAAATAAGGTTCCCAAAACCAATGTATGTGAGAGTATGACCTTACCTTATTTTGCGAAACCATTTCTTACCTTGTTCTCAAATAAAATACTTTCCTCACCCATATTCCTTACGTAAGTTTTGTCATAATCCTTAATACAGACAAATACAGACATTTGTCAATGGTCCCTAGAGACATTTTGAAAAACTATCTGGCATCCCTGATATCAAGTACTGGGTGGGTCCTCCCTTAGCTCAGTCAGTAAAGGCGCAGCTACAAAGCAACACCATGCTGGAGGTGGCTGGGTTCGATTCCCGGTCTGGTCTAGGAATTTTTCGTTAAGGAAAATTTCTCGACTCCCTGGGCATAGCGTATGATTGTACTTGCCACAGAATCATACTAATGCAAAAATGGTACCTGCGCATCGAAAGCTCTGAATTAATAACTGTGGAAGTGCATCTAGAACACTAAGTTGAGAGCAAGCAATAAGCTAATTGTGAAAGCAATATGCTTGAAATGCTAAAGAAGAAGAAGAAGAAGATATCAAATACTGTTCTTAATATAGATTGACAGATCAAATGTATGGAATATCAGGTAATATAACACATGATATAACTGCTATATCCTGAATCGTACTTTAATAATCGAGATTTGGACACCGTGTGTTCCGGTTTCGAAGGGTTTTACCGATTCAGAAAATCATTGTAACATTGTAAGAAATGTATGTGAAGACAAAATTCACGACCCTATCGAGATCACTGACTGGTCAACAATCCTTCATTTCTTCTACCCCAAGTACACTTAGTGTACTTAAATAGCAAATTCCTATCTGTTGCAATTTAATCACAATCAATCAATGCTCAACGGCTAGAACTCGAGTGGGCAATACCGAACCTTGATTCACACTTCATTTCACTGCTTAGCTCAAACACTACTCCAGATTGAAAACAACATCGCTTTGTGGGAACAAAGTGTCAAATCATGCACACTGTCACTATGCATATTGCTTTGATATTGCCTCATGTTCATCAGTGAGGTCACCTAAGAACTGACGCTCATTAGTCATTCGCGTTCACTCACCGACCATTCTTATCAATTTGCGAGGAGGCGCAACCGCTGTATGCGCATTATCGACTCGAAGATTCTGCGTAATAGTTTATCGCAGATTGGGATAGAGGAACGGAATTAGACTGTCTATGAATTTACAGTCGGTTAATTAAAGACGTACTACTGGGAAATTTCCGAAAGCAACTGTCACTGGAAAACTACGGATTACATTCCCGTCTCCAAACAAATTCAAGTCGGTAAGTTCGTACACGTAACTTTCCCACCAGCTGTAACCGAGTGAGCTAGTTTTGTAAAATGCAAACAACCTCACTCGGCTTCCCGCTAATTGATTGGAAAACATTTGCTTGGAGTCGCGCACGAGTGCAAAAGATGACGGGCTTAGTTAAAATACGTTGTCCCTTGGTTTGTCCGGCGCCGGTGGGATTAGGGTTGTTTGACGATTTGTTCGTAAAAATCAATTTGCTGGGACACGTGAACTCAGCGCGCTGCCTCGTTTCGTGCGATTTGCTTTCAGGTTGGTTTTCAAGTCGACGATGAGTGGGATTTACCTTTTTGCGGCCGGTCTTGACAAGTTAAAGGTTTATTTTTTTGCATCATTGCATGGGTATTACCCAACGCAGGGGTTTTCTCGCTATTGAGACCTCTGCGTTCTTGATCCACAATCGGGAAGGATGAGGGTTTAGCCGAACATTAAATTGTGTGTTTTGTTTTGTTTCTCCACTTCTCCACCGGATCAACTGGGTGCCAACAAAACAGCTTTCGATGACCTCCTCCGCCCGGTGCCTCGCAGCTTTACTGCCCCGATGTGAGAAACAGGTTAGATGCGAATGGTTTACTAGACAAGTCCATAACCCTGCGCGAGACGGTGTGATTAATTGCAATCATTGGCGGATTTTGGAGGTCGGTCATTAGTCATAAAAGTTGGGGTACTTGCATCTGGCCGTCACTCAATAATTTTCCAGTGAGGCTGACGCGTTAGCCACTGTCAAATGGATTCTACTTGCGAGGAATATGGTTGCGATTCTAAAAATTAATTGACAACATCCAGATTTGTTTGAACTCAGTTTGAAGTCCTACTTGGCCCAGTTCTTAACGCTCATTAACAGGCTTAAATCCTTCCCTTTCCGGTGAACGAACGGCTCAGTCTGAGCCCACCACGACATCATGGCTGATTCCCGTTGAGCGCTACGCACTCGGAAGCCCTACCTCCGGCTCAGTCTATACCTTTCGGGATAGGGCTTCCTGGCTTTGGGACACTTGATATTACTTTCGCCTCCTCCGAATGAATGAAACTTTGCATTGCACTATAACACTACTTGATGCTTTCTAATGTTGTTTGTTATATCACAATACAAAACAGCATGAGCCGGCGGCGATGCGTTTCCCATCCGGAGTGGCATCAAATTCCGAGAAGGTGTGACATTTAATCCTGGTTGTTGTCACTGTTGTGTGAAATTGTGTATCGTTTTCTTGTGAATCGAAAAAAAGCTAATTGTGCAAGGTTTGTGGTCTAGCAATTTGAAGAAATGCATTTTTTGTTGTTGTCATGAAGTCGTTGGTGTTATCAAGGCAGCTGTGTTGGCTTGTTGTAGGCAAAATTAGAAACGTTTTTTAGCGGACGATTTGATAAAGTCCGTTTTTTGAAGAGCTACGCTACTTGCACGCGAATGTTAAATAATTGGCTGGATTCACTCCGGAAGCGGTGGGTGATAGGGAATTTAATGCTTGACCAAATAATATGAAATGCATTTTGATAACCATTCGTACTCTTATCTGAGTTGCTGCAAAAACTCCACCATGTGCGGCAATATCGACAAAACAGGTCTGGCTCTAGCTTATACGGCTTAGAAGTCATTTTCAATTAACCGATGGCCAAACACTTAGTTCTTGCTTATTTTTCTACAGAGGGAAACCGCTTCCGTAGCAGACGTGAGGCAGATTTTTCTGCATGGGAGAAATTATCAGTTCATTAAATTATCAAAAACTAAAAATTCATTCGCGAAGTGAACAAGACAAGGTGCGAAAAATTCATTCGGTCTCCCAGTTTTCTGTTAAAATGCCAAATGACTTTGTTTCTCAGCAATCGAGCAAATACGAATCAATTCCATACACATACAGAAAAAATAATTTATTTTAACACGCGTGTAAAATTTTCCTTCATTTAATTCCAAGCCAAAGGAGGCGTAAACAACGAAATTGTTTGCAATCTTTCATGTGCCATACAGCAATGTTCGTAATCTTTCATACAGAAGGCTAGATTCAGGCGTAATCTGGCTTAATATTACATGAAATCTAGACTAACATTTGAAAAGGGTTGGTATTCCAAAATCACGAAACCGAGCAAACTGAAGGCAAAGAATGGAAAACGAAAATCAAATCCTATTTTCCATAGAAAGCTCAAATGAACCATTTATTATGCTCATATCATGTATAATAATGCAGTCACGGTGCCCCGATAGACCGTTATTATAAAAAATAAATGTCCATCAAAACCAAGTACATAGCTCGATTCTTGGGGTAGTTCTGTCTTTCTGGACCATTTTTTAAAAAAATCCCTAGCAGGAATCTCGAGAAATCTTGATTTTAGTTTAAAGCTAAAAAAATTAAAAAATCCATATTCAAATTAATTAATATCATCAAAATACCTACATGAACGTCCGATTAGTGATCCAAGTCGATTTAAACCTTTTTGTATTTATTACCGTTACTACAATTATAAATATTTACAACTGACTTAACTCACCAAACTGACTTAAGTACGTTTTTTGCATGGCTTAGCATGTGATTTTTTAAATAATTATGAATAAATAATATGTTCTATTAAAATTGCATTCTTCTACTCATCACCGGTGATCATCAAAGAAGGCTGTTAAGCGTAAAAATCTGCCTCTTCGTTAAGCTTCAGCAATTGAATGTTTTGGGTGATAAACGTCAGAAAGCCCAAGTGAAAAAAGTGCGTGTGAAAATGGATCTTCATGAAAAAAAAACAGAAATCTGGTTTGCGTAGGCATCGTCGCTTCGATCGATAACTGAAAGCATAAGAGTTGTTATCCAAAAGTTTCTGCTAGATTTTGAATCTAAACAAAACTTTTATCCGTCGGTCATCTGCGGAACATGCCGCGTGGCTTGTGGGGAGTATAGCAAGGGAGGTAAAAGAATCCCCATGATTCACAATTACAATCTCCAAAATTCAATCGTCACGCGATCCCAAGGTATGTGCTAATGTGAAATTTGTGTCGCAGTCGGTACACGTGAGGGTAGAAGCAATTTGCCAGGTTTTCAAGCTAAGAAACTCAAGCGCGGAAGACCCAGATCCAGTCCAGACACAGAAGATGTTGGCGGATCTAAGGCGGTAGCAATTTGTGAAACTTGCTACAGCAAATACGGAAGAGGAAAAAGGCACCGTTGCACTCAGTTCACCCGAACGTCAAATTTGAAAAACATGCTGAAAAAAGGAGAGTCCTCGTCGGGGTCGAGTTCTACAGATGCGGCAGTAGCTGACTATATGCGTTCGAAGCCAGAAACACCTGGTAAAAATTCTTTTTTTTTCGAATTTCACCTAATCTTAAAAAAAACATATTTTTCAAGATGGCAAATACATTCTGCGTAATCTTCGTGGGAAACCGACTGTATTCAAGAAGGATACCTCTCATCCAGGACCTTTCAAGAATCTACGTGCAGATTCTCTGTTTAAGGTCAAAGCCGAGAACAATCTGAGCATGAGGAAAACCTTGGGTAATTAGTACTTTATTTAGAACAAAGTGTGTGTTATGTAATCTATTCATTATTTAGGTGTGATAAAAAGTATTCGCGCATCGGGAGTAAAGATCGAACCTGGAGTACGGGAGAAATTGGTGGAAAGAAACCGACAGCTTAAGGATTTGTTTAAAGTAGTACAGTTATCTAGTATCACAGGAAAGGTAGGATCTTCGTCGGATGAGGTTGTTGTATATTGCACTGATGTACCTGAGCTGATAAACAGAATTAAGCGTTCAAGACCAACTGCTGAAGGCGATTTTCTTGTGAAAGTTGGAATTGACGGGGGTAGGAGCTTTTTCAAGATCACTTTATCTGTGATTTTCCCACAAACGGAGCATCGGTCTGACAATGACTTCAAGGATGGCGGTGTAAAGAAACTGTTCATCATTGCACTTTCACCAAACCTCGCAGAAAAGTACGACAATATTTCCCGATTTGGATAGACTTACTCAAACTGCACGAGCTCGATCATTTGGTTACCGGGGACCTCAAAATTATAAACATTATAATTGGCATAATGGCGCGTTCCTCGAAGAACCCGTGTCCATATTGCGAGGCTTTCAAGAGTGAACTTGGCATATTGAATGGCATCCTGAGAACCAAAGGAAGCATCAAGGAAAATTGCACAAGAAAAGGAAAAACTTCGCTAGCTGTGTGCATGCTCCTTTGGTTTCCGGTAACAACGAAGACAAAATTTTGAAGCTATGCCCACCTCCGCCACTGCACATCACGCTTGGAGTCGTCAATACGATTTTCAGGTTCCTCGAGAAAAAAGCACCAGATTGGGTAGATTTGTGGGTGAACGAAGCACAGGTGAGACATCAACAAATGGCATACGGGTTCACTGGTAGAGCCTGTCACGTGCTTTTGAAAACTACCAAATGTTTGGCAGACAATCCCGATCTTTCGGATTACGTCACGGTAAGGTATTCTACTTGATCTTTAACCAATATCTTAATAATGTTACGATTATCAGGTTCTGAATAATTTCAAAAACGTGTACGCTAAATGTTTTTCTTTCAAACTTGATCATGGTTTTGAAGAAGCAATTGATGGTTTTGCCAGTGGCTGGGAAAAGCTGCAGCTTCCATATACCTCGAAGTATCATATTTTAAAATATCATGTTCCAGAGTTCTGCAGAGACACCGGAACAGGCCTTGGTTTACATAATAAGCAAGCTTCAAAGTCCGTTCATTAGGATTTTGACGAGATTTGGCAGCGGTATAGAGCATCTAAATCATCCCAGATTTACAATGATCGGTTACTAAGTGCTGTGATCGACTATAACAGCAATCACATGTTTTAGCTTTCAATAACGTTTATGCTACAATCAATCTCGGTTTACTTTTCTACAATATATGCATCAGCACTGAATTGATATTTTACCTTTCATTCGATCAAGCATAGAAGCAATACCTAAACCAAACTGAACCAGTAAGCTATACAAAAACGTACTTAAGTCAGTTTGGTGAGTTAAGTCAGTTGTAAATATTTATAATTGTAATAACGGTAATAAATACAAACTGGTTGAAATCGACTTCGGATCACTAATCGGACGTTCATGTAGGTATTTTGATGATATTAATTAATTTGAATATGGATTTTTTGATTTTTTTTAGCTTTAAACTAAAATCAAGATTTCTCGAGATTCCTGCTAGGGATTTAAATAAAATTGGTCCAGAAGGATAGAACTACCCCAGAAATCGAGCTATGTACTTGGTTTTGATGGACATTTATTTTTTATAATAACGGTCTATCGGGGCACCGTGGCAGTGCTTAACCTTTTCACACAACATATGCAGAAGTATGCTTTATTGAGCTAAAAATTGATAAAATCCAAAATACGCCCTGCTTATTTTTAGAGTGCTCTTACGCCTTAGTTTTTTCGCCTGTTAAACTGCCGGCACTGGAAATACGCCGTTAAATTATGACATTCTGGCATCTTGTTTGTTATTACGCCTACGCTCTTCAGCCACATTAATCAAGTGGCGAGGAATTACGACCCAGTGTTACCATACCAAAACAGTTAATTTTACTAATTAGATGAGTCTATGCATGACTAGCAAAATAAAAGGTAAGTGATTCTATCGAACGAACATTGTTCTTAGTGTACTATTTGTATTGCGGATTCTTAATCATGTTTGTCATGGACATAGATAACGCGATGGAATCAAAGCTGCAACATCGAATGAGGAGACCTGAGGGCTGGATGCATTTTGGTTTAGATGACCATGGATGATTTTATACCTGTTCTGTGCGTTGAACATAACGTCGCTAGTAGTGCAATGTATAGCGGATGTGATGAAATATGCAGCGCACTACTAGCAACGACGTTAGGTTTAACGTACAGATCGGGAATAAATTCGAATGTCGCTAGTCGATGATTACGGTTTTCAACTCAACAGATAATACTTTTGAATATATAATGTTCTGCGTATATTTTCGTTTTGAATCCAAACTGTATTTAAATTCAATTGCATCAAATAACATTAAATAATACCTTTAAAACTCAGTTAAGCTCGTAACAAATGGATACCATACAGTAAAGGACTTTTCAAATGTACCTAATAATTAAAAGATTTTAAATGTATTAAACAATAAGAAGCGAAGTATATTTCTCTTAAATTCATAGCAAACGTATTCCTGTTAGAGCTGCTACGTCAACTCGTATATTAAGAATTTTCATTATCATAATCCAGATCATCATCGAAATTTGCATCTTCGATCGCAGTCTTCACCTTCCGACCACGCTTCGGAACAACCAGGTTCTTCAGCATCCCCTCAATACATTTTATTCCCAACGAAGGGCATTGGCCTCTTAAGGTCCATCAGTTTTTCATACGGCAGCGGAATAGGTTCAGATTCCAGTGGATGTAAAAACGGCAACGGTTCATTGTATGGTATCGTTATCACAAATCCTGAATTGGTAGGAACAAATGCTGAATCTGTAGACGAATGAATTCTTCTCTGAAGGCATTGGCACTGGGATAGAAGAATTCTATCGGGGGAGGTTTTGAGAGACAAATCTTAAGAAATGGATCGGTTTGTATTGAAAGTTCTTACCTTTCAGATCCGTACAGGAAATTTGCCTTATGTGGTTAGAATGGGTGCAACTGCCGGACGAATTAAATTCGAAATCTGTGGGACCTGCATGTGAAGGAGTTGAAGGAATATGAAGGTTCTCATATATAACCTCATGTGCACTCAAGCTGAATTGTGTCCCGTAGATAAAACCAGCTGTATCCGTTGTCACTTCTAAAAATTATTATCGCGATAAGAGCATACTAAGATACTGTAAACAGCTACTGATTTGATGAATTTTCGGCACTTTTTGACATTTTCCGATTGTAATTTGGTTTCTTTAACGCGGGGCAAAATCAATCTCGATGATTATCCTTAGCAACCTATCGACGGCGTAACAACAATCAATGGAAATCAACAACATTATGTCCACGGCGTAATTCCAATTTGACATTTTAATGGGCAACAACATGCGGCGAAATTACTTCTGCTTAGTGATTAGGGCGTAATAGTTATTTCCAAGTTTTGATAAAATAAAAGTTATATTTACGCATAAAATCCGTAAATATATGCATCAAGCTCAAGTCGTTCGAAGTATATGATAATTAGAATAGTGTTTGCTTGAAATATTAAACTATTTGCCGGAATTTGAAGCAAACTGAAAAGAAGAGGCGGAACAGCTGAATAACTAGAGCAATGTGTGATGCGGAAGAACACCATAAATTATTTTTCTTTTTTAAGGAGAATTGATTTTAATGTCATTGTTAAGGTAAATGAGTTGTTCTGAAATTGTTCAAAGTATAATACAATATGATTTGTTTACATTTTGGCTCTTCCGCCCTTTTCAAATGTTAGTCTAGAAATATCCCATTATTTTATGCCAAATCTAGCATTCCCTTTATGTACATTAGATAACGCAGAAAATTCAATGTTTATTTTTCATCTGTGTACTAGCTGATCCTGGTGCGAGCGTTGCTATGCCTGCAACTAAATGAATGAACAATGGTTGTTTTTCTAGTAAGGGTTTTTTTTTTTTGACTAAGAAGGGGTTCAAGCTTCTATCAGAACATTCTTCTCACCCGAGAAATACACAGTTTGTGTTTTAGTTATCTGGATAATTCTCATGTTTGGTTGAAATTTGTTTTTGGAATCTCCATAGAAACATTTCTTGCATTCAAGAAACCCCGCACGCCAATTTTGGTTCCATTTGCTTGATTTGTTGTCAAGTTATGCAAAAATTTGTGTTTCATTTTTATGAGAGCCCTCCCTCCTTCAAAAAAAAAACCCAAAAACCCCTGCATACACATTTTCACGCCGATCGGTAAGACAGACAGATTTTCATATATATAAAAACCACATGCCAGAAGTGGTTTCATTTGTTTGAATAGTTCTCAAGTTATGCATAAATTAGTGTTTCATTTGTATGATATGAATATTATTGTACAACCGCAACACTTGACATTTTAACAGTTTTTTTTTTTAAATAACTAGATTTTTAGAGTAAGTAGAAATCATTAAAAAAAACATTTGTAAATAATATTGGATCTTTCGCTACATTTCAAACAATTTTCACTTCTTGATTATCCGATAAGTTTCCTGAATTTCTATGGGATTTTTCAGTAGCATAAATAGATTTGAAGTGAATACGTTGCCATATTCAAAACGAATCAACTGTAAATGTAGCTTGTGAACAATATTCTCTGCGTAACTGAATAACTCTCATGTTATCAGTCCGCTACCAATAGATGGTATGACGAAGCTCACAAAACGTTTCGCAAATTTTCAAAATATTTAAAATCATTACTTAACTTTAGGTCTATTTCGATATAAAACGAGCCTAAAAAAACTCGATCCTGAAACAACTGAGGAAATGATCAGTTTTCCGAAATACTTTTTTTATATAAAACATTACATAGAACTGACGCTTTAATTTTTTTTTAATGAGTTTTTTTTACTAAGAAGGGGTTCAAACTTCTATCAGAACATTCTTTTTACCCAGACAATACAAAGTTTGTGGCTCAGTTACCTGAATAATTCCCAGGTTTGGTTAAAATTTGTGCTTGAAATCACCATAGAAACACTTCTTGCATTCAAAAAACCTCGCATACCAATTTTGGCTCCATTTGCTTGATTAGTTCTCAAGTTATGCAAAAAATTGTGTTTCATTTGTATGGGAGCCCTCTCCTCTTCCAGAAGGGGGAAGCGGTCTCAAACAATTATAAGAACCTTCCCCAGCCCCAAAAATCCCTGCATACATATGTTCACTCCGATTGATCAGACAGAAAGTCAGACAGAAATTCATTTCAACATATATAAAAATCCTGCGTCCAATAACCCCCACATGCCGAATGCGGTTTCAATTAATTGAATAGTTCTCGAGTTATGCAGAAATTTGCGTTTTATTCTTATGCCCCCCCCCCCCCTTCAGAGGGCAGAGGGGTCTCAAACCACCATAGGAATATGTCTCTCCTTCAAAAAAATCCACATGCAAAATTTGATTCGATTTGCTTTGTTAGTGCTCGAGTTATGCAGAAATTTGTGTTTCATTTGCTTGAGCGTGGCCTGCATCGTCACCGGATCTCAACCCACTAGACTACTTTGTTTGGGGTTATATGCTTCAACATATAGGCCCTACGAAAGGGCTTACTTTAGATCGAATCAAGAAACATTTGGTTGATATTTGGGACCAAATTCCTCAGGAAATCGTGCGTGCCAGCTACGATGAGTTTACAAAGCGTTTGCACACAGTTATCAAGGAAAAGTGCGAGAGGTTCGAATTGAATTAATATGGTTTATTTCTATAACATGTATATTTCAAATGAAAAATAAATACTATGCTTTGGTTGATTTGTTTCGCTGTAATCCTATTTTGTTTTAGTGACACCTATTGTGAGACACCCTGTATATATGGAAGGATATATAATCAAGAGTGTTTTCGAAAGCAACGCTTGATTTGTCTGAAAAACTGAGTGCTTAGTTCGAGTACTGCTATATCCAAGCCATGCGCTCAATTTTCAATACTTCTATTCAATTTTCACAACCTGTCATACACTAACGCAACTATCAACACTTTCTTTTCAAATCTTTCATTTCTAGCAAACATTACTGTCCACTCTTGGGGTCTCATGGTGATGAGCAAACATCTCTTTCTACATCATCCAACGTTGACGTCGTCAAAACAAATGAATTTCTGGGGAAAATTTCAACCTCCGTTGCTGCACTATGGTCATGGTAACAGAACCTATTCCGAAATTATAGTAAATGTTGAATCAACTTTGTTTTATGGTTGTTGTCAGACGTTTTTTGTGACGTTTGATGATACGGAAAACAGTAGACCTCACGATTCCCCACTTTATTTTTGCGATGCGAAATATGTGTATTTTCGAAATGCGCGTCCAAAATTTCGTGTCGAATCCTTTACTCATTCAACTCCATTTCAGTTTTTTTTCGCAGTTTTCAATCAAAGTTACAATTTACTTAATACTATAAACAATACATATAGAACCAACATTACCCAAGGTTTCGAACATTTTACCCTAAAGGCAAAAATCTTATAGCTTTTTGCGTGAGTTGCAAGTTTAACGTTTTAAAATGTGTAGAATCGCAGGGTTTATTCATTGGCTTAAATCTGGTATATTTTATATGATAATCATCGATGTCAATAACTATCATCGATCGGGCATATAGTTGTCGACGTCGCAAAAGACGTGCCGGAATGTAGAAGTTCAATTTTGACAATAGTTCCGATGAGTCAATTTTATACGATACGATATTGTTTACCAATGAGACCATCGCAAATTCCTGTCGGTTAGCATGCATTGTGCTCTATATGACGGTAAAGGATATATACTCAGGTAACACACAAAACATCTTTTCTAGAATGACTCAGAATAGTTTTTTTTTATAAAAGTAATATCAACGTTTTGCAAAATATGTCACGTTCTGATTCAGTATACTCTGACTAACGATTGAACTGAAAAAAAATTCACAGCTGCAAGTCATTTATTCTTTATTATTTTTCTTAGGAACATCGTCTCAGACATTTATAGAACATAAATAGGACAAGAAATAATGTTGAAATAACATTACATCAAAAATGTTTTTCAAAACGTGTTTTTTGACATAACGATGGAATTGTTGTTCATTTGTTGTGGTTTCACTGCCAACGAGCAGCAAATTGTAGATGTTAAGAATTGACGTTTCAACAATCGGAGTAGGCGTAGCAAGGAAGCTACGAACCTATCAAGCCAAGGACTAGTGTTCGCAGCCCCTTTGTGATTTTATTTTTCGCTTTATGATTTATAAGACTCAACCTGTTATGAACCTGTATGAACAAAGTATTGAAGGATGCGGCGGAAAAAAATGCGAAAATTTATGGTGGTTTTTTTAAATTCCATTTCCAGCTACGTTAAGTTACAAAATTAACATTTCCGAGTTCAGTTAACCTTATTGATCCTTTTAGACAATTTTACCTTTGTTGTTTTCGGTTATTGACAGTTGGGAACTGGGTTCGCCATCGGTTCGCTCTAACAGCTGTTGAAGCGTTCCCGCATAACGAAAAACGATCTGCTATATAGTCAAAACTATATTTCGAATTTAAGGTATATTATCACATTTTATGTTATTGTTGTCGAATAGTTTAATCTCATTTTCACCATACAAACCCTACATTAACACATATTGTTAATGTTTGCCATATTGTCATTGAAAGGTTTTTTATTGTCTGCACTCGGTCTGGATTATAAACCAACTATTTGGCATAGAATACCGCAAAAATTTTGTTCGTGAAAATTGCCATTTTTTATGGTAACCTAACTTAACCGCCTTTTCAGCATATTGTTATTTGGCCTTTTACCATCTGACATATTGTTAAAACTATATAGGAGATTGTTAGTTTATAGTTGTCAACTATAAGGGTAAATGTCGTAACAATAACGGGAACGGTCGACAACAATAAGGGAAATGGTCCAGGAATGGTTTGTGATTATGCGGATTTTTTGTTCAATTGGTTCGGACCCAACATTGATGTTCGTTCTCAAATTCTTTCGAGGTCCAACCTGAATTCACCAATACACACAAACGTGAACTGTCAAAATTAAATTTTTATGTTTAAGTTTTGCACTAATACCATACTAATGTCGTTTTCGGTTATTGCCAGTGCGGAACTAGTTTCGCCCTAGGTCCGCCCTAACAGCTGTCAAAACGTTTTTTTATTCAATCGGGTCGGATCTGGATCCGCACTGGATCCGACCCAACATCGATGAGGTTCGCTCTCAACTATTTTCGAGGTCCAACCTGAGTTCACCAATACACAAACATGAACTGTCAAAATGAAAGGTTTATGTTTGTTTATGTTTATGTTTTGCACTAATACCATCGTACTGACTCGACTCTGGATTCGTTTTCGTTCGGTAATTGCGAGTCAGAGTCAGACCTGACCCAGGTTTAAAACCGAAAACGACATAATACTAACACTGACTCAACTGTGGATCCGTTTTTGTTCGGTAATTGCGAGTCAGAGTCAGACTTGACCGAGGTTTAAACCCGAAAACGACATTAATGTGCCCCGCCGACAGCTAGAACACACCTTCCGAATGTAGTGCTCCGACAACGACTGTCATGTGCCCGTTATGACCGACTTAAGGGTCTACATACTAGGAAAAGATGTTTGCAGGCTTGTGCTTTAACATTCAGCCAAATCGAATAATTCATCAGTCATCGTTTGGTCCGATTTGACGTGTGACATGGCGCTCCACCCTGTTGTGGGACAACGGGACAACTCACATAGGTTGAACTTTCATCCAGAACCTTGGTCCTTCAAAGTACCGATATACACTGCGATTTTGATTTTAATCCCAGTGTCAATGAAAACCGGTGAATTTTGAAACCACCAACTAGACCTTAAACTTCACTTTGTCCGGAACATCTTCAAGTTTCTTCGGTGAAGACTGTTGAACTGTTGGAAAAGCTTTTTCGTCGGAGAACAGGATTATCGTGTTTCCTTCCTTCAACAGAGAAAGCAATCTCTTCGAACGAGTCATTCGTAGTTCCTTTATCTGTTTAGCGGCTTTTGTTGCTAAGGACCATCCTTTACTTTTTGATGCGGTAAACTATGCCCAAATGAAATCCTACCACCTTGACAATCTCCTTAAGCGTCTAATGGGCGAGCAGCAAACTCGGTATCACATTTTTGGCCAACACGCTCATTCGGATTTACCCAAAATTGAGTAAAGGTCACCCAAACTCATAAAAATTGGAACTACTCAAAATTTGGGTAAACCCACAATTTATTTGATTTTGGGTTCGTTCTACCCATTATTATAAAATGTGGTTTTTATGGAAATTAAGTAAAACAAAAAAAAATAATGAAGCCCTAGGCTGCTATTACTTTTTCTTTTTTATTCTTTTCAAAAATATTGACTTCCATACCACCATAACATTGCAACGAGTTGAACGCTCATGCAAGTTAACACCGTTGTCAACCGGACTTGACAAATTCCAGCAACGGTGTCATCGTCGTCAGCAATTTGGGTGACATACGGCAGAACTAGCAGCGAGCATCATCAGCAGTTCAAGCTATCGGCATCCAGGGCAATCGATTGCACTCCGGAACGATGGTACGATAAACAGCAAAAGGCAATTCGATAATGTGAGGTAAATAAAGTTAATAAAGTACAGGAAATAAAGTAAGTTTTAGTTAAACAGTGTAATAGTGAGTACCTTTTTTAAAAAAGAAGTCCCAGCTTCGACTCTTTTAACTCGCATTCCGGGAATTCCTTAACCATCAGATCAGCTCCAAAGGCAAGGCTGGAACCGATTTTTTAGCTTACGCTGATCGAACATGCTCACCATGTCACCCATCAGCTGCGATATTTCGAAGTTTTCATCCAGGAACTTGAAAATCAATAAACCTTGGATACGGATCGGTGCGCCTAAATTCGAGATGGTTGGATGCATTCCTTTGCCTTTGCGGCAAGCAGTGGATCAATGCACCTTTTTAGAATAAAAATTAATATAAAAATCTCCATTGCCATGTACGGCTTCTGTTCTAAGATTGCACAAAAGTTACCTGAATTCTATAGAACTAATCACTGTTTTTCCCTGATGTAAAGCGTTTGTTTTTTTTTATCTGGAAAATACAAAGATGTGTTCATTGTACAAACAGTAGATGTACACCAAATTTATGAAGAACAGTGTGAGATTTACCCACTTTCATAAATCGTCTTACCCATTGTTTGAAGTTTCAGCCTGTTTTCTTAAAATGGGTTACTCAATTTTGGGTAAATCTGAATAAGCGTGAACATTTTCACAAATTTTCAATAGATTATTGTACGATGGCGTCATCAATGCAGTTTTGACAGTTCAGGAAGTTTGTTTACGACTTAGAAAAAAATCGCTAAGATCGGTTTGCGTTTTTGTGGTCTAAATTATAACGATTCCAGTAAAACAGCCGGAAAACAGACACCAGTGATTAATTCTACATTATTTTCAGAATCTAATCGTACAGATTCCGGAAAAGCCAAAGAAAAATTTCGTTTGAGCGGTTTTAATTCTAACACCTTGTAAACAAGCTCCCTGAACTGTCGAAAAAGTGAGGTTAATACATTCCGTGCAATGATCTATAGAACAATTCTATTCTAGACAACATCGTCAAAAGGTCGAAAGTAACAATTGTAAACAATGACTTTAAACGTAAATTTCTTGGAAATACCAGGTTGCTAACATCTAAATTCGCTACCGAGGGAATGGTAATAACTTCCTATATCTGTTTCTGGTGCTATTTTGTTTGTCGGAGCAAGCAGATTCTAGAAAAATACGCTAGAATTCATTGTTTACAAATGTTACTTCCGACCTTTGGACTATTTTGTCTAGCATTGTTCTGGTGCAGCACTTAGAAGTAAACATAAACAAACACACTGTTAACATAAATATGTGAATAGTAACACAAAACACTCTAATGTTGAATTATTCGAGTCTCAACTATTGACGGATCCAGGTAACGCAAAAGTGAGGTTTAACGTCGTAGATGTCACTCTTTAAGCAAAGTAATTTGTGATAAATAGAGCAGAAAATCGTCGATAAAGACGATACTGACCAATTCCAATTAGACGACGAGAGACGACGAGCCTATTTTCAAACTACCATGAAATTTCAGTCAAATTTACGTTGTTTATAGCACAACCTTCAACATTTGTAGTATATTTGACTCATATTGATATCATCCGCCTTATGGTTAATCTAATCGCAGGCATGATGAAATCGAACGCATTTATAGTCAGGTGAAAATTGTTGGTGTTCGCACTTAATTTAACCCTCCAAATTGTATTTTCTACTGCGGGTTTTTTTTGCGTGTAAAATTTATCAAACGAAGTAAGATCTTTTTCAAATGTTAAGCGAGAAATAAGTAAATGAAAACTATGATAAAGGCGGCTTTCAAGCTGGGATGCCAGATAGTTTTTCAAAACGTCTGTAAGCAACATCAAAGTATGTCTGTATTTGTCTGTATTGAGGATTTTGTCAAAATAAAAGGTAAGGTAAGGTAAGGTAAGAACTAGTTTCGAAAAAAATTTATATTGGTTTCGAAAGCCTTGTTCATTCACTTTTTCTGTTTTACAACTGTCACAAATTTTCTGGAGAATCTCTTATTTTTTAAGGAGTTTTGACCTTTTCCATTTTACATACAATGTTGAGGTCCTTCTTATTTTTTTTTCAATTAACGTATGCATTAAAAAATGGACTGACTTTAGCGATTCTGCATGTAATCACCCGGTCACCAGGTGGTGATCCACCTGTGTATCGCCAATCGTAGCAACCATGTTGTGTACAGAAAAAAATGGCAGCGTTATCAATCACCCCAATGGAGCGGCTGAAGGAGCTGGTGAAAACATATTTTCGACGAAGCGCGACGTCGTGTTCATAATGGATGACGAGATCTTCTATACGTCCTCGACCAAGGACGTAACCCAAGTAACCACAAGCATTACATTATTGCACTTATTCAACCCAAAGACAACATTGGTAATGCGGGATCGCATCAATTCAACAGATGTCAAGTAATGAAGCATTAGATTAGCTTAAGAATGTAGTGATGCATTACCAATTCAATAATGCTACTTTAGCAATGTATTATGGCATTACAAAAGATATAGCATTAGTTCGATCTTAGTGCGGCCCTTTTCAGCTTTAATCCAACTTCAATGATGCACTAGACGTAATACATATGCCCTTTATATGCATGCTATTACAGCCTCGTGGTTACTTCAGAAGCGTTGGCGTCAAAATATCTTCCATTCCAAGGTTCCGAAAAAGACCATTCTGTGGCTGACAACCAGCGAGAAGGTAATGTCCAAGTCGCTTCTCTTTCCATTGTGGCTTGAGGTGAACGAGGAGATATACAGTATCCCGAAGTTGCACCCTTCATCAAAAAGTATCAAATGAAGGACAATGTGGCAGACCTGTCCTTGGCCCATTATGCCAAGAGATCACTGGAGGAGATTTACTAGTTGAAGATAAACGTTGTATTGATGACCGCCAACTCTCACCAACGTCCTCAAGCTGCGATCGATAGAATGTGTTTGATCGAACCTCAAATTGAGGATCTGCTCTGCAGAGCGTCGAGACATTTTTGTAGCTCAATAAACATAAGATTTTAGGAAACTTTGTTCTATTGAATTACCATTTGTAGTTATTTCTGCATTGTCATTCGAAATATGTCTATTTTCTTTAATGTAAACGTTATCTGATATTTTGCAAAGTACTGGAGTTCGTAAAAAATCACGAAACATAATTAAGCTTTGAAAGGTTTTTTTTTGTTTTAATTCTCAGAACGATACCGTAGACTGCTTAAAAGTTTTTGAAAACTTAAGATCATTCGATGCTCAATTTTAGCTAATTTACAAAACCTTTCGTAGCTATGCTTCATATTAATTAATTTTCTTGTTTGAAAAATCTTATTATTATCTGAAAATTTACCAAGTTTGAATTTTATTTAAACGAAGTTTCTTAGCTTTTATATAGTATTTTAATTAAATACTACACTAAATAATTTTCTTTAAGTATTTACCTCTAGAATTCAATCAATTCCCAGAACTGCAGGGCAAACTTGTCATCAATTCGTAAAGCTTCTAGAGTATCACTTCAAGAAAAACATCTTCCATGCTCACAAAAATTCAACTTCTTTGTAAACTAAAACCTTCATTTTAATATTATAAAATTTCTGATAAATTTTACAGATCTTTCAAAATTTTAACAGAAGTTTTCTTAAGGTACTCGATTTTTCATGTAAGCATAAATCATTATTAGTTCTTTGAAAATAAGATTGGATCCGCTATGTTCCAAACGAAATCTTCACTTCTAGATTTTCTGATAAATTTCCTGAATGAATCTATTCCAGTCAGATAGATAGAATGGAAGTAAATGCGATGGCATCTTGGAAACAAAAAGAGTACAATATTCTCTGCATGAGCTGAATAACTCTCAAGTTATCAGTCCGCTATTAATAGACGATCAGGCGAAGCGGCGAATTTTCATTTTTTCTAAATGATGACTTAACTTAAGGTCTTTTTGGATATAGAAGGAGTTCCAAGCAAGGTCCTGAAACACCTGAGAAGATTAACAGTTGAATATAGAATGCTTTAGGTCAACAAACAAAAGATGCCAATATGTATGGAAAATAAAAGCGTTTCAAAATCATTTTCATCTTACTGTTGGACATCAATGTCTGTTAAAATCTGTAACTTTATCGCAATATCTGTATAATGTCTGTAATCTGTATGAGGTCTGTATGCATGATTAAATGTCTGTATAAATACAGACATGTCTGTATATCTGGCATCCCTGCTTTCAACTAGCGGTTATGGAAAACAATTTATCGTGTTGCTTCTCGATCGATTTGAGAATCCACCTCCAGCTGAAATTGCGCTTATCTCCAATATTGAATCACATCTTTGTACAGGGAAACACGTTTCTTTAAAAAGAAGGTTATACCAAAAAATCCTGGACAAATGGTAAATTCTGAATCATTCTTCCATCTTACTTATCTAAGAGAAAACATGAAAACATACTAGCCCTAGGTACTTACCGTCTGCTTCGGATGGGAAACTAACTCAGCCAAGCTTGACGCTGGCGCCAAGCATGGTCCGATCAAATGTATCTGCCCGAATTTTCTCTCTCAGCTTCCACGATGAACTATTCAATCTCGTCGCATGCAATCACAAACACACAGGGCACTTCATTCACCGAAAATCTTCACCTTCTTCGCTGCTTTTCTTGCTACAATCTCCAAGGGAACTTTAATCGATTGCATCAGCAAAGTCGGCCGACCGTCCGGCCGGTCCCGACACGCGAATATCTTCCCTAACGCAGCACGGACGGGAATCCACGACGCTCAATTAAATTAATTTGTACGCGGCCGCGCACAGTTCGTTTAACCCGTTGATTAGTTTTTCAAGCCGGGTAGTGATTTGAACATACTCCGCGAAGAATATGTAGTACCTACAACATGTGTTGGTTAGTTGTGCGGATTCTTCAATTCGCAAGCGAGGTCAACATGTTTAAAAACGAACGCTTGCGTTTTCTTTTAGGTAAAAATAGAAAAGACGCTCACAATTCGATTCGATTTGAATTCGCAATGAGCCGTCAATCAATGGGTCAATTTCGGTCATTCGCAAAATGATTGTGATCAATTGAGACATTAGGTTTAGTAGGGCCACGTAGTTCTAGTAATCGAAGACCTGGTCTTTTCATCAATTTGTATGATCTCCCTAACCCCATTTAAATATAAATTGACAAGTTGTAATGACCATGCAAATAACTTCGGGAATGAGTGGACACAAATCTAGAAGAGATTATTTTTAAATATCGGCTCGTAGACATGTTAGCAAGATTAGACAGCGCGGCAACCGCTAACTGAAGTTGCATCAGACCTTGTGATAGTGAAACAGTTTTACAAGATACGATTTTGAATGTTTGCCAACAGCTTAAAAAGCAATTTGGTTTTTAAAATGTGAACTTATTAAAACCCTTTGCAGTCTTTTCTTTTTAAGCAAAACTATAACTAACACTGACCTGGAAGTAACTTATAAATATAAACCTCAAAATAATGACCCACTTCACGCCGCTCGAAAGCAATCGTATTTTTCGGAAGTCAACACAATAATTAATATTCCTTGACGCAGATCTACACTACACAAAACCGACGACACTGATAGCAAAGTTTCATGTTTGGAAAACAACAAAAACATTTGCTTATTAGCTTTGACCGAACGAATAACACTTTTTTTTTACTGCACTCGTTTTCTACAACGCACTAGAATACTTCTGCAATATTTTCCTTACAGGCACAAAAAGTGATTGTGCCATTCTATGGCCGCTGGCTGAAGCCTGATAAGTTTGATACCTTCTGAAAACTTGCGGAAACTACTCCAGTTTCAGCTGAGGATTAAACATATAACCCAATCGATGTTCAAGCATAGAATTGACGAAAAGATGATTACCACTCACTAGACTAGTGTTCTAATTTTATCGATAAAAACATAAAACAACGACACAAGGCGAGGGCGTTTTGTTTTGGTTTTCTGATTAGGACACGGCATGAAACCGTACGGCCTTTGTTTTGCTTTATGCGACACTCTGTTTTGTTATCAGCTGCTTTGCTTCGCGAGCACACTACTACTACTGCACTCATGTAATGTGACAGCTAAACGAATCCAATTGGATTAGAACAGTTAGGACAGTGCACTGTTCGAAGAGGGTTCCAGCGCTGGCAGATTGGTGAGATTATCAGGATCAAAGATTTGAACGAAATCGGTATGTGTAGGTTATTCATTATTTCTATTAATGTTATATTTTAAATGCGGCTGAATAACGTAACCTAGAAGAAAAGCATGAAATCTCCGATAAAAATCGTCTTTGTTGTTCTCGAAACATTATGAGCCGACTATTGCAAAGATTTCGTCCAAGGATTAGATCACAGCCATCTCAGCGTGTGTAAAATTTAATAATCGTACATTTAAAAGAAATCGACAAGCAACACCCGGATAAAAATAACCATACAATTACAATACAATAATATAGAATAACATTAAAATCTGTTTCCGACCATAAATTTTATTGTTCATGAATCAGATAAATGTAAAATGTATATTGTCATTACAATAGATCTACAATTCACTCCATATGCTAGGATTTTCAACAATTGTGAAACAATACAATTAATAGTAATTGACTCAAATTTGTTCGGAAAATAATGATTTTTTCTACAGTTAAGATACATAACAACCCCCCTATTCTATTGTAGATGTCTCAATTTACATTAGACTCTATTGTGGAAATAATAACTTTTATTGTCATCTTATCGTTGTGGACAATACTATTAATTTTACATACTATAGATTCTATTGTATGGTTACAATATATTCAATTGTAAATCTATGAGATTCTTTTATTCGGGCAATCATGTCTGTAAGTCTGTCAGTTTTGTTGCAGTGATAAAGCGGCGCAAATCGAAGTGCCTCCATGTGGCATCTAATTGCACGTCAAAAAATCGTGTCAATATCGGGTGGCGTGTATAGACACTCAAGTAACTTACTTGAGTGTCTATAGTGGCGTGTGGTGAATTTCGGCACGGTATTTCGACATGCTAACAGATGCCGCACCTTCGCCACAGCAGCGGGCACCTCGAATAAGTGAACAACGCGGCGTAAGTGAGCAAGCTAACGTATTTTAATTTGAAAATGAACACAACGTTATCGATTTTGTTCTTGCCTATACCACAGAGAACAGACATCCAGGCTCGAACATGTTTTCCCCAATTTACTGTGTAAACTTTTAAAAGCAAACCGTTCGAAAAACAACGCTGCCTAGTCTAGGTTTCACCAAACTAAAATTGACAGGCTATCAAATCTCAAAGTGGACAAGTGGCGTCATCAACATTCGATTCACCAAAACTAACGGAAACGAGCTGTAATTTTAAAATTTCAGTTACAGAAATTTACACACGGTGAGCACTCCAGCTTGGATGTCTGTTCTCTGTGCCTATACGTCTGCCTGCGTTACTACTTTATGCATGCTATGTTTTGGAGTTGCAAAAAGTTCTACACCATGTAGTACCTGGTACCTGAAACATGTATGTCAAATTAAAATAAAAAATATCAAAGTTCAACTTCAACATAAGAATTCTTTTAAGTAAATTGATGGCATGTTTCTAACAAAAATAACAAACTTTTTGAAAATGTAAATATCCTTCTCATCAACATGAAACCCTGAGTGCAGCAATTTCTGCTAGAACCAAAGATGGGAAGAGAAAGTATTGATACACTGATTAAAAAAGCGTTTTGAAATTCATAAATTTTGCCTTATGAAGCATCTCAAACGCAAACATTTGTATCTTCATAAGGTTATTATGAATTTCTTACTAACGCATATTGATTCTTTTTAGTTTCACCTCGGTTTCATAATAATACCTTAAGATTTTCACAGTTGCCTTTTGGAGGGAAACATCATCGCTCAATATTGTGAAATAATAACAAGGCCCCATTGGGAAACATCAACGATAACGTTCGTTATCATTTTAAATAATGATCATACACGAATTTGAACAAGGTAAGCATATTCTTGCTTATTTTAAAAACTACCCAATATAAGATAATAATGTCGCCAATAATTCATCTAGCCGCCACTTGCGTAACCATCATAAATAAAAGAAATCCTCCGATGAGCAAATCGAGGTTCTACAGTGCACGTTCTGGATATTTCGTGTTTGCAGCATTTCTACAAAATGCACCTTGGGGAACGTCCATTAATTACGTCACGCAAAAATTGACTTTTTTTAACCCCCCCTCCCCCCCCTTGTCACGTTTTTTGTATGGACCTTCAAATTTTTTTGTATGGATCGTCACGTTTTCCCAAACCCCCCCTCCCCCCTAACTGCGTGACGTAATTAATGGACCTTCCCTTGTTTGTGTTCTCCCAGTATGATAAAATGCCTGATGGACAATGCACAAGAATAAAAAAAAATCAGCAATAAAAAAAAATGCGGACTTTTTGTGCCAACTTTGTCATCAATTCTGGACAGACTTAGTGGCGGTAACAGCGGTATCAACAGTACGCTTTTTGGTGATGACATCAGCTTGGTATCCTCGCGATGCACTCTTCAATTTTATTAAGGCCCTGTTTCTATTTCAAATAAAAACTTTATTTGTTTGCAGATCATCATTTATTTTGTTCATGACTCTTGCCATAACCATAACAATGAAGATAGAAAGAAAATAAGAAAAAAATCAATTAACGAATTTCCGATAAACATATCGCATACTTTTGACTACCATAATCCGTAGCAATGTGTTTCATAAGGTTATGTAAAGAAACTCATAAAACTGTTGTATCCAAACCAAACCTAATGAAAAAACAACAAGCATAAAATTTCAAACGGTTAAAGTATGAAATTCAATCCGATTTCTTGTGGCCAAATTTCATAAGGTTATTGGATGAACTTCTTAAGTTTTTTTTCACCAGTGTAGAGTATAACCATAGACTAACTCTAAGACCAGTAGGTCCCATACAAAAACGATTTTTTTCTTGGCTCAGTCAGTACTAGAACATCGTCCCAAGCTCGGTCCCAAGCTTAATAATGCGCCCTAATAATGAACTCACATGACACACTCTCAAATATTCTGTCAAAATAACACAGCAAATCAAAACAAAAGCGCAAATATGTATAACAAGGTGCTGGCTTCAGGTGTAATTGGACGGTTCTACAACAGTGAACCAAATTCAATCGCTAGTTGCATATTGATTGTTGGTATAACCAACAATCAATATGCAACTAGCGATTTGAAATTGGTTCACTGTTGTAGAACCCCTTGTTCTGAATTACACCTTGAAGCCAGCACCTTCCTATACATATTTGCGCCTTTGTTTTGATTTGCTGTGTTATTTTGACAGAATATTTGAGAGTGTGTTCATGTGAGTTCATTCTTGGGGGCGCATTATTGAGCATGGGACCGAGCTTGGGACCGATGTGCTAGTACTGACTGAGCCAAGAAAAAAATCCTATTTATTCGGGACCTACTTGTCTTAGAGTTAGTCTATGGTATAATCACAGCCATTCGAGCTTGAATCTCGACTTGTGTAAATTTCCGCAACCGTCAAATTGAAAGGAATCGCCAAATGTCAATAAGCATTTAGCAAAAAGCAAATCTGTCAGTTTTGTAGACGCTATATGGCATATAATTGCACGTCAAAACATCGTGTCAATATCGGGTGACATGTGGCGAACGACGGAGTGATATTTTGACATACTAGCAGATGCCGCAACTTCACCACATCAGTGGGCACCTCGACTTAGTGAACTACGTAACTTTACACACTATTCATAATCACAAACCATTCCTGGACCATTTACCTTATTGTAGACGACCGTTTCCGTTATTATTACGACATTTACCCTCATAGATGACAACTATAAACTTACTATCTCCTATATAGTTTTAACAGTATGTCAGATGGTAAAAGGCCAAATAAAAATATGCTGAATAGGCGGTTAAGTTAGGTCACCATAAAATTTTCATGGCAATTTTCACGAACAAAATTTTTGCTGTACTCTATGCCAAAAAGTTGGTATATAATCCAGACCAAGTGTAGACAATATAAAACCTTTCAATGAAAATATGGCAAATGTTAACAATATGTGTTAATGCAGAGGTTGTATGGTGAAAATGAGATTAAATTATTCGATAACAATAACATAAAATTTGATAATATATCTTACATTCGTAATAAAGTTTCGACTATATAGCAAATTGTTTTTCGTTATGCGGGATGTTGTATGCAGTTGGATAGGTGGCATTGTGATGCATAAGCTGAAGTTTCGGCTATTTCTGTATGCAAAGAGAAAAGGCGTCAAGGCACGTTTGGAAGCATATCAAGCTAAACAATGCATTAGGTCCTAAGTAACAATGAGAGACTCTCTTTGTCGACATTCTCTTTGCGTTCCTACGGCTATGTAAAAATATGTTGAAGTATTTTCAACATACAGTACGGTAGTATAAAGTGTGATAAAGGATCCAATACGTCGAAAACATCAGCAAATCGTGTTATAGACAAGATATTAACCAAAGAGAAAGTCGACGAAGAGAATCGCTCAATGTTACGAACCCAATCCAAAGCGTGGAAAGACAGTCAGCTGGCAAGGTTGTGGCGACCGTATTTTGGGATGCACATGGAATAATTTTCAGCGACTATCTTGAGAAGGGAAAAACCATCAACAGCAACTATTAAGGCCTGCACTCGAAAAAAAAATGCACCAGACAAAAGTGTTGGCCAAAAATTTAATTCAAGGCGGATTTTCTTGAAACTTTCAGGAAATAAACTCATACATATCATGTTTCGTCATAATTACTTTATTCAATTTCTCTTCCATCGCTGAAAGCCCGCACCTTTCCCTTAAGACCCCTCAATACATTTTGTGCAATGGTGGAGCCGACCTTTTTGGTCACTTTCATCCATTGTTTCTTCAACTGCAGCTCGTTCTTAAACAACTTGGACGATTTTTGAACTTTGGCCTTCATTATGGTCCAAAATCTTTCCACCGGACGAATCTCTGGTGAATTAGGGGGGTTGGCGGTTTTTGGTACAAAAACAACGTTATTGTCTCTGCACCAATGCAACATCGATCGCGCCTAATGGCATGATGCCAGGTCCGGCCAAAATAATGTCTCGCCTCCGTGGGACCGCAGGAAGGGCAACAGACGCTTCTGGAGGCACTCAGGGCGGTAAATTTCGCTGATGATGGTACCCGTTGTGATGTACGCTTTACTCAGTTTACCGCATCGGCATATGGCCTGTCAGAGCAACTATTTGATTGGCAAATTTGTCCACTTTCTGCTTCTTTATGTCTTCCGGAACATCAAACCGTGATTTGGCAATGTAGAACTCCAGCCCCGGTATCTGCTTTGCGTTTGCCTTGATGTAGGTTTGGTCATCCATAACCACACACATCGGATTCGTTAACCACTCTCGATACATCTTCCTTGCGCGGGATTTGGCCGCCGTGTTTTGTTGATCACGTCGGTTCGGTGTTGTGGACCTTGAATACACGAAGCCCAGCTCGTTTCATGGTTTGCTGAACGAACCAGGCGGAACACTTTGCCTTCAGAGCCGCGTCGCGAGTCGAAAGGTTCGAATTACACTTGAAATAATCCAACACCTTCCGGGACTTCACAGGGTCAGCTTCCAGCCCGCAGCTCGGTCGCCTGAGACTCCTTAAACGATTTTACCACCCGTGACACAGTTGTATGGGTGATTCTCAGTTGTCTTCCGATCCATCTCATGGTCGCAGTCTGATTTTCCATCACGGCGCCCAAAATTCTCGGGCGATTTTCTTCTTGTTTCGATGACATCTCAATAACCACTGAATCGATTGTTATGAAATTTCGCACTCCACTAAACAGTCCACTCAAAACTAGTTATACCCAGATTTTTATCAATTTTTACCCACGGACAAAAAAGTTACACACGGATAAAAATGGTGCATTTTTTTCGAGTACAGGCCTTGTATAGCGTTATTGGAGCGTTCGAAAAAATGGCCGCATTTCAAGAAGAAGAAAGTATTGTTTCACCAAGGCAGTGCATCATGTCCCACAAATAAATAAATTAGAAAGGCTGATCAAAATGCAACTTGGCATTCTTAATCCTATCAGATTAGCTGAGAGTAAAAAGTTAATTGACTTAGAGATAGAAAGAGCTTCTTCGGAGTAAAAAAAATAACAGACAACGTCTCAATAACGTTTTGAACGTTTAATTGAAATATAATAATCATCTACGAGGCACATTTAAAAAATCTCCACCTAAATGCCCAGCATCACCTCCCCCACTACCCGGAGGACAGTTTCCCGCACAGCTGATGCGGTAGGCCGCTTAAATCTCTCCCGTAAACACCAATTCGACAGTTCCAACAATTTCCGACCGCTAGTCAACCAGCCGCGCAACTCCTCTTCCGGTATCCTACGATCGAGCAAAGCTTCGTAATCAGCTCCCCTAGCAGTAACACGTTCTATTAGGTCACCCTCGCCTTCCGGTATCATCTCGGATAGCACTTCTTCTCCGGTTACAACTTCAGCTAGCACGACACCATAGGAGTAAACATCTAGAGCCGGCGTGACCATACCTCGCATGGCTTCCGGGGAAAAGTACGGCCCCGTTCCCATTACTTCAGTCGCCGTCATGCTGTTAATTCGCTTCACTAGTCCAAAGTCGCACAACTTGGCTATGTCTCCATGCAGCAGGATGTTGGCCAACGTTACGTCCCGATGAACAACTTGCACCAACGGACTATGTAGGTATTCAATAGCGGCTACAATTCCCGAAAGATAACCAAGCCGTTTAGCAACCGGCAGCAACAGTTGACTTCGTCTACTTCTTTCCAGAGCTCCTCCCAGGGTACCATCAGGAAGGTATTCATAGACTAAACAGAGTATACCATCTTCCGAGAAACCAAACAGTGTCACTATGTTCGGATGGTTATACTTGGAAAGAATCTCTCGTTCCCTATCAAACTTCTCCCTATATTTATAATTTTTCGGGAATAAGCGCTTCACTGCTGCCAGCGAAATATCCGAGGTAAGATTCAAGGCAAGAAATACCTCGCCGAATCCACCAGTGCCCAATATTCGTCCATCCGGTTGAGAAAGGTTCCGGTTCGTAAATTGGCGATTATCAAAATCTGCAGTCGCGGACTTCAGCGTGTCGTACGGAAAGTTGATCAAGGAACGAGGAGGGGCGATGGGCGTTGAAGAAAACAGCATCAAATTTGTTGACGCGATGTTCGACTCGCTTTTGCTATCCATTTGTTCGCTTGAATACGAAGAACTCGATTCATTACTAGTAAGCACTTCCGATTGGTCATTGACGGTGCTTGATGAAACCGATAAGTCGTTCAGCAGGGCTGAAATGGCAGGCATTCTGAAATCGAACAATGTTTGTTAAAATAGAAAACTAGAAACACAAACAGCATAACTACCCAACAGCTGCTTCTTCGCAGGGCCCAGGGCTTCCCAATATTGAAAGATTTGGTAATTCTCCAGCCTCGTGGATCGTTGGTAGCATGGCTGACAACATTCTAGAGGAAGGTTCACTATTGATTGAGCTAGAACTACTGCTATCGCTTGCACTATCCGAAGTAGAAGAAAGGGTGTTGCCTAGAATCGATAGCATTGGAATCCCGTTAACGCCAGAAGGGCCTGCTTGCATTTCCTGTGGTCCAGGTCTCAACAAATCGCTAATCATGGGCATAGCTCCAAGAGACACGTCATTATTATCACTTCTCGAGAAAACCGGTAACGATCCTTCGATGATGGAGTCTGGAACAGCCAAAGGTGGGTTTACAACATCATCCCGTTTTGTTGGTAATGTATAGTCCAGGTTATTGGCTGCAGTCATGGATACATTCCCATTTTGCAAAGCCGTTGAATTCGGATAGGATAGCGCGTCCAACTCCTCTTGGACTATCCGATTAATTTCTAGGTGTAAATCGATTGGTGCGGCTGGACCGAGTTGAGGTCGTTCGGGTTTAGGGATCCCTAAAAGTTTTGCTATGTGATCGGCTGCTCGGTACATACCGCCTTTGAGGACTAGAGTATATAAGTGACCTAGAGTGGGTCGTTCCTCCTTCCGGCCTGATGTACCCCACTCATCCAGAAGCAGACGGGCCCGGCGAATGTTCTGTGCTCTGCCATACTCATCCAGTTCACTGAAAATACAATCGGTTCAGTTGGATCCACTGTGTTGACGGTGATTCATTGTTCATGGTCCACATAATAATTACGTTTGGAATTTCCAACGTCATCAACGGAGGCTCGCAGACAGAGTTATCTTCGTGACATAACATGACTCACCTTTCCTGACTGCCGTTGTACTTTTGTGGATAGGCACCGTCGGGTCGTTCGATGTCTGCGATTCGTTTAGGGATGAGGTAGAACAATTTGCGCCAATCATCTTCCAGCACACCGACCAATTCGTCTAGTTCAAACTGCACCTGCCGTATTTCCATTGTGGGGGTGTAGCTGGTCATTGTTGTTTCCTGCTTTCTAAACGTATAAGCCCTAATCAAAGCGCACAAGTACAATGTTCAGGTGAGCTGATTTAATCTTCTACGTCTTTACAGATAAAGCACGCACGCTATAAATTTGAAACAGTAGACTTTACGACATAATATTAAAAGATTTTTAATCATTCAGCCAGGTGAAGAACGATACAAAACGCTGTTTTCGATGGTTGTTGTTGTTATCGCTGTTTTGACTGCTAACCAGTACAATGGGTATCCGGTACTGAAGTCGAAGAGTATGTTTTTTTTCTGGGAGATCGAAACCAGGGATGCCGGTGGGAATTTTTAGTAAAAAATCAATGCACGCAGGGATAGCCAATACGGGTAGAAAAACGTTATAATAGCTCGACGGTGGCAATTGTTTACAAAAATGAATCTTTGACGTTTGGATGTTAGAGATGTCGGCTAAAGCAAATGAATTCGCAGCTCCTGCAGGATACGGAAAACAAATGCTCGGTAATGTATGATTAGCAAGCCACTTGTACACAATGACTTTAGCGTTGATCTCACACGATTCACGAGAATCCTACTATATCCTGCTACTCTTAATGGTAGTACTAACATTCTGCTACAATATGCTGCTTTCATTTCAAAAGAGTGATTGAGAATCAAGAAAAATCGACATTTAGAGTCATTGTTTAGAAATGGCTTTTAGGCCCTTAACATGAATTACTCGAGAAATACCGATTCGGATTTAATAGAAATCGTATAAATTACTTACCAAACAGTTCTTCAAAATCATGTAGATTCAGATCCATTTTTTCAATTGAAGAATCCAAGTAAAGCTAAAGTGAGGTTAAACATCGTAGTATCTAAAACTGAAATTGATGATAACTTTCTGGCTATTTTTTAAACTGTATGGAATTGGTCAGTAAGGTCATTATCGTCGATTTTCGTGTCTTTTACCACCAATTACTTGGCTTAAACAGCTCGAAACCCCATTTCAAACAAGCGCCATCAACGACGTTTAAACATACTGTTGCGTTGCCTGTATTCTTCCTTGCCTTTCTAACTAAAGGCCAGTATCGAATAAAAAGCTAGAGGGGTTACGGAATTTTGTTCAATATTACCAAGTGAAAATTCGACAATTGAACTGCATGGAACGAAATATCACCTTCACTTACAGCATAATCGAGCGGAATATTTTTCGAACGTAAAGGCTCGAACGTAAAGGCTCGAACGCAGTAATGCCGGAAGCGGAACGGGGATGGCATCAGAAGCGTTGGAAGAGCCCAATCTAACTTAACCTGCTTGTCAGATAGAACACTGATTAGATCCAAGCTAATTCCAATTGGACATATCGACATCATTTGCGCCAACTATCAAACAGCGTCCCATAAGATTGCGTAGAAACCTAACAAATTCCAATTTTTTCTTCTTTCTTTTCAGGTGCCGCATAATTATTTTTTTTGAATTCTTCACATTCTTTCGAACACGATGCTGACCTTAAAGGTCGGTATCGTGTTCGACAGAAATTTATTTTTCTATCCCAAAACCCAAGTTAAATTCCGTTTACTGAAACGGAAAAGTAAAGAATCGAAAAGAAATTTGTGCAGCAGTATCCACCTGAAAAGAACGAAAAATAAAATTGGCATTTGTAAGGTTTCCACACAAGCTTATAGGAGCTGTCACTTTTACTTTCGGAAAAATGTTCCGCTCGATTATTCCGTAAGTGAAAGTGACATTTTTTTCCATGTAGATCAATTGTCAAAATTCCGCCTAATAATATTAAACAAAATTCCGTAACCTCATTACTTTTTAGGTCGATACTGACCTTAAACAAACAGCAAACAACTTGAAAAAAAAAGATTGATGAAGATACATCTTTCGGTAAAACAAATAACCGAATACTGTAAAATTTTCGATAAGATGAGAATACCTAAAATTTGGTATTTATTTCACCTAAAATTATTGTTGAAAATACCCATAATATCGATAAAATTAAACGACAATAAAAAGTAATTTTTACTATCATTTGAGTAATGTTATTTTCCAATATTGTACGTTATGACCCGCATAAACACAAACTATTCCTGGACCATTTTCCTTATTGTTGACGACCGCTTCGGTTATTGTTACGACATGTACCCTTATAGTTGACAACGATGAACCAAAAATCTTATATATAGTTTTAACAATTTGTCAGATGGTAAAAGGCCAAATAACAATATGCTGAATAGGCGGTTAAGTTAGGTTACCATAAAAAAATGGCAATTTTCACGAACAAAATTTTTGCTGTACTCTATGCCAAACAGTTGGTATTTAATCTAGACCGAGTGCAGACAATAAAAAACCTTTGAATGACAATATGGCGAACACTAACAATCTGTGTTAATGTAGAGGTTGTATGGTGAAGATGAGATTAAATTATTCGATAACAATAACATAAAATGTGATAATATATCTTATATTCGAAATAGAGTTTCGACTATATAGCAAATTGTTTTTCGTTATGCGGGCAGTCTCGTTTGAAACAACAAACTTGATTGTTGAAATCCAAATTAAAAAAACCTTGTTTTAAAAAATCCAGTTTGTTGTTTTAAACGATTCTGTTTTGAAACAAACAAGCAGGATGGTTGTTGCTACCTAAAGATATTACCACAAAACAACACAAATTATGGTTGCTCTAAACTAACATATTATTTGTTTTTACCTTGCAAGAGGTTTATTATTATCAAAACACAGGTTAAGTTGATTCCTGGGGGTGCGACACATCTAAATCAAGATTCAAGATGATCGAAAAATCCCACGCTAGCAAATAAATATTTAAAAAATCTAGTTTCAGCTTGTGAATCTTTATCCATCAACTTGCATCGTGCAGCATCTATTTGCAGTAAATCTTTAAAATCTTCATCAAAATCTGTAAAATTTTCTTTCTATCTACTAAGCGTGCGCACATCGCACTAAAGCAAAACAAAAAAATCCTGCATCTGAGATAGAGTCGCGCCCCCTGGTTGATTCAGGGAAACAAATGAAAATTTTAGATTGATTCAACCAAAGCGGCGGTTAAATCCGAGGTTTAATCAAACTGATATATTGTTTGGAGAAAAACCAACTAAAAGTTTAGATTGAAACAAACTATTTGTTTGGAGTTATTCCGTTTCTGTCCGGTTCCGCTGCATGCTCTATTCACGAAAGTTTTCAACGTCAGCGAAAATTTTATGTAATGAATTTAATGAAAACCTGAAAATGGTATAAAGGCTCGCATTAACATTTTTAGATTTCTTTTAAACTGAGAGAGCTCTTTAAATGTAAATTTGCGCTTTTCTAATGTTTGTTGGCCTTCTGTTTAAATAAATATGATTGAAATTATTACAAGCGAAATGTAGGTGTACGGAAATGTTTGTTGTTGCCACCGTTTCGAACGTTTGTTTCAAACAGCAAATCAGTTTAAAACATACTCAAATTTGTTTGAAACAAATCATAAACGTTAGTAAAACCAACTAACAAATCGGTTTGTTCTCGTAGCAGTCATAATGAAACAACCAACATAATAGTAAATTCAAACGGATGTCAGTTGAACTTAAATGCTTAATTCCCAAAACAATAACTCAAAATTTTAGTTGGTTTAACCACCCTCACACTTAGAAAATTTTACAGTATTCGGTAATTTTTACCGAACTTTCAACAACTGAACGTTCGGTAATCCAATTTAACGGATTTCGGTAAAATTTGACAAGTTCCGGTAATTTCTTGACCGGAATACTGTAAAATTTCACCGAAATCCGGTAAGTCTGATTACCGAACGTTCAGCTGTTGAAAGTTCGGTAAAAAATTACCGAATACTGTAAAATTTTCTTAGAGAGCAGGTAGTCAAATCAAACTTATATGATGTTTGTGCCCAATTCAGCGTGAAATTCCGGTTAATTGAAACTAGAATATGTTTGCGTTTACCAATCTTTTTTCTCAGTGCATGTGCACTTTTGAGCGATTACCGGTACTTTTTAATGCAGCAGTCTCGCGAAATGACTCAAAGCTGAGATTTCAGTTTTGTTAATCATATATATAGTTAACATTAATATTAATAACATCATTTGTATTCACCAATTTATTATGCTTCGACCACCTGGGTGAATCCCCTTCAGTATTTCGTTTTTGCTCGGGATCTCATTCTTGTGTAAGTTTTGACAAATCTGTCACCGCTTTCTTTTACCTGTGCGGATGTGTTTACAAAATTATCTTCAAGCTGCGGTTTTGGAATATAAGTTCATTCCGGGAGCCGGAATTAACCGAAATAGTACAAGAATTCCGCATGTCTTTTCGAGCTGAAATCGATTCCTAGTTCATTCGTAAAATATTCGTTCCTTCGTAGTTTTCATTTGTCCGTTTACTGCCAATAGTGTCTAGAAACGAAATCGTGAAGCATGGAGCGTAATCATCGGGAGGATCAGTGCAACGAAATCGAAGCGCTGGACTCGATCTACTGTGGCGAACTGGAGGTTCTAGTTTCGGAACCGCTACATCGATTCAAACTGCCCATTGCCACCACTGAATACGATCCGGAGGTCGAGACGGAAGGATTGTCGTGCAAGTTGGTGTTTTCCTATACAGAAAAGTATCCGGACACGGCACCGCTGGTGGAGGTTGAAGATCCGGAAAACTTTCGTGATGGGTATGAGCAAGGGCTTTTGGAGCACATTCAAGAAACGGTATTATTTTCGATTATGTTGAGTATTTGCTGGAATGTTTACATTTCTTAAGTTCTTTCAGATTCAGGAAAACCTCGGTATCGAAATGATATTCTCGCTGGTAAGTTCGGCGCAAGAGTGGCTTAACTGCAAGTACGATGAACTGAAGAACGAAGCAGAGAATGAAAAACTGGAAGCGAAACGATTGTTGGACGAAGAGGAACGGAAAAAGTTCGAAGGTACCCGTGTCACTGTTGAATCGTTTATGGTATGGAAAACCAATTTCGAACGGGATACGGGTATCACGGAAAAGAAGGAAAAGTTTTTGGGCCTAACACCGAAGCTTACCGGTAAGGAGCTGTTCCTGCAGGACAACACTCTCAACGAGTCGGATCTCAAGTTCCTCATCGATGCCGGCGAACCGATCGAGAATGTACGGATCGACGAGTCCCTGTTCCAGAACATTGAAGACCTCGAGCTGGACTCGGACGACGATGACGACGACGATGAGGATTACGTGCCGGACGAAAAGTAAACCGGAGAACAACGAGCGCGAGTCGGTCGGTGCGGAATCGTTATTTGTTGTTTTTCAAATCTTTACTTGCTTATAGGACCTAAACAATTTGCGGACAGGCTTATTATTTATCGAAATAAGAACCGATAGATGTCGGAGACAGTGGGTTTAGGTTGAATACGTTTTGCTAGAGAAATTTCCTGGTATGATTGAGTTTACTTGGGACTCTCGCAGAGCCTAAGTCGGATGTCGTTTCTTTCATGTTCTCGAAATAAGACAACAACATGCATAGCTGAAATCGAGACATAGTAGAAACACAGAGAACAGACATTGATGTCCATATACCTTTTCTTGAAAAACGTGTGTAAAAGTATGAGGGGGACAACCGATACAAGAAGTAAGTGCAGAGAAAAACAAATAACATTTTTTTAGTTTTGTGCTAGGCTTTTCGTTGATAAACATTGACATGACAGTTATCACACAACTACAGCGCCATCTAGCAGGAGCATAACGACATACATTTGAAATATCGGCTAAAAGTTTTACACAAGTAGCAGACCGAAGATGAACGTCTGTTCTCTGTGGTAGAAATCAACTTTTCAATCCTTCAGCGGTCGCTATAGTTGTGTACGTATGGTAGTAATAGCGAATTCGCTTGATTTTCAGTACCAAACTGGATCGGATATCAAGATTGAGTCTATCTGTGTTCAACAAATGTCAGGTTGTTTACTCACTTTGAGGTTCGCACGGACATAGAGTCCAGTTCCAACCCCGGAAATAAGCAAATTCGAAATAACCAGAAAATGTTCAATGTTAATGTGGTTGTGTGCGGTACAATTCGAATATTTCATGTCATGAATTTACTTGCAACACAGAACAAAGGTTTTTCTTTGTAGTTTTCGATGAAGGTTGGCAATCGCTGCTGCAAGTACTCTTTCTGGTTCAATCTCATTGTTGATTGTACCTGTAGTGATGAAAGATTTATTCTTTCCGTCACACGTGCAAGTTTCTTTCCAAAAAAGGTATTTTTTGGGGGAAAATAACCTGAAATGCTCAGCTGTAGCATTTCTGGCCATTGCAGAAAGAAAACCATCCCTGCAAGCCCCCTTGAAACCTTATAGGACATGAAAACTGTGTCAAACAGTACAAACTTCGAGCCCGTGGTTTTGCTGTCAATTGTAGTTTGCCGTTGCGATTTGGAATTGTTTTACTTTGTATGGCTTCATTCTCAAACGCTCTTTTGATTTTTGGTCCAAACCAGTTGACATTCATATTTTACAGGTCACCGTTCGAACAGACTTCAGTTACTTCAATGTCCTCTTTGCTTGTCGGTCCATGACAGGGTCAGAACGTCCATTATTTTATCAAAAAACTTCTTGGTACATTATTTTATCACATTCAGAGTTCTCTGACCACTTGTAATGGTGTTTCTGCTTTTGGAGAGCTTGTCTCAATGATGCAAATCATTGATCCCACGATGTATGTGCGACAAGCATGGGAAAGCTTATTCACTCGAAAGGGCGAATAGCAACCCTCGGTTGCTAAAAGAATAGTGAACGAGTGTGATGTCTCCTATCAAACGGTTCTACACGAATCCTCGAAAACGAAAACTGAAGAAAGAATAAACGCGAAAAACAGAATCATGCGAACCAAATTTTCTTCTTTACGATATACCTGATGAATGCGTTGCCACTGAACGTAAGTGATTTGAATACACTGAACGAGATTAATTTGATTCACTGAATACAATCAGTTGTAATGATCATAGCAGAGATACGGCTTAATATGACGCTTTATGTTGCATCTGATTACTTAACATCATGTTAGATCATTATTTGAAATGTTAAGTAAGGTTTAAGGTATGATTTGAAAAAAAAAGAGTGTGATTCAATTAATCTCGCTCAGCTGAATCAAACTGAATGAGATCGTTAATGATTCAGTGGGTAAAAAATAGGCACTGAAAAATCGTCCCTAGTGCTACAGTCCGATTCCAGTGCCAGTTTTACTCAATTCTGTTTTCTACGAATAGAATGAAAGCAGAATAGTAATGAACAGAATTGGAATAACTCATACGTGGCGTATGAGTGAGAAATTAGTGCGATGTGAACCGATTTTCCCATGCTTGATGTGCGATATGGTATTACTCGCTGTTATGGTCTGAGAAGAGAACAGGTGAAAGCATCCAGGAGAAGGACATTAGTTATTGGTACCATGCGAGATGCATGTGAAATTTTATTAGGTGCGCAACTAAGTTCCCGCTGTTTAGCAATAGATGGCGCCAGTAGTAAGTGCTGGTCGAATGTTGTACATCTCAAGCGTCATAAAACAAGCTCAGACATATGGTAAACAAACCGCTTTGCCAAATCAGTGATTCTGGTTTAGTGTTATATATTTTGGTTGTTAGAAGATGTCTGATTTCGTGCTAAATAATCGTCATTTGCGGGAAGTGTTGATTTTCTTCTTTCATTCGAAGAAAACGGCGGCTGAAGTACATCGAGAGCTCCAAAAAGTATGCTGCTCTGAGTGACACGTGTTGTGATTGGTTTCGTCGCTTCAAAAACGGTGATTTCAGTGTTGATGATCGTCCGCGTGAAGGAAAGCCAAAAACTTCGAAGTCTCTGAATTGGAGGCATTGTTCGATGAGGATCCGTGTCAAACGCAAGAAGGGCTTGGTTCAGGATTAGAGTTTCCCGCGAAGCCGTTTCTAAGCGATTGCATGCGTTGGGAATGATTCAAAAGCAAGGAACTTGGGTTCCTTACGATTTGAAGCCAAGAGATGTTGAGCGTCGTTTTTTCGTCTGTGAACAACTGCTCCAGCGGCAAAAAAGGAAGAGTTTTCTACATCGCATTGTGACGGGTGACGAAAAATGGATTCATTACAGTAACCCAAAACGGAAACATTCATGGGGACTGCCCGGGCATGCTTCAACATCGTCGCCTAGGCCGAATATTCACGCTGCTAATTATTATGCTGTGTATTTGGAGGGACCAAGTTGGTGTTATTTATTATGAGCTGTTGAAACCAAACGAAACCATTACCGGGGAACGGTAACGAACTCAATTGATGCGATTGAGCCGAGCACTGCACGAAAAACGGCCACAATACGAGCACAGACACGAAAAAGTGATTCTTCAGCATGACAAGGCTCGACCTCACGTTGCGAAACCCGTGAAAACCTACACGGAGAAAAAACAGTCCTGTTTGAAACAACAAACTTGTTAGTTGACTTCCAAACTTAAGATTTAGTTGTTTCAAAACTGGTTTTGTTGTTTAAAACCAAAGATTTTGTTCTGAAACAAAGAGGCAGATTAGTTGTTTCTACCTAAATATGTTACCACAAAATAACACCAATTATGGTTGTTTCAAACCAATATTTTTGTAGTTTCCACCTGAAGGGTGTTCATTATGACCATGAGGATTTCGAATCATTTGCACCAGCGAGAATCATAGCTACCTACAACTAGTATGCACTCGGGATGGAGTTAAGGCTGAACTCTTTGTATTCTTGAAGATCGTATTAGCAATCGAATGGACAAAAAGCACAGGTTGCGTTCACTCAGAGAAACGAATTAAAATTTTAGATTGATTCAACCAAAGCGGCGGTTAAATCAAACTGAAATATTATTTGGAGAAAAAATAACTAAATGTTTAGTTGGAAACAAACTATTTTATTTTTGGATTACTTCTTTTTGCGTCCGGTCCCGCTACATGCTATATTCGCGTACGTTTTCATCGTAGGTGAAAATTTAATATTTTACTTAAAAATGAAGATATGAAGATTTATTTTAGACTGAGTGGTCTATATATGAAAATGTGCGGTTTTCTTATGTTTGTTAGTATTTCATTCAAATAAATATTATTGTAATTATCACAAAAGAAATGTAGGTGATTGTAAATGGAAATGTTTGTTGTTTCGTTCGTTTGTTTCAAACAGCAATTCAGTTCAAATCATACTCAAATTTGTTTGGAACAAACCATAAGCGTTGGTAGAACCAACTCACAAATCTGTTTGTTTTCGTAGCTGCCATAACGAAACAACCAACATAATAGTAAATTCAACCGGATGTCAGTTGAACTTAACTGTTTTATTCCAGAAATAATAAATCAAAATTTTAGTTTGTTTTAACCACCGTAGGAAGTCATATCAAACTAAAATGTTTGTGCCCAATTCAACGTAAAACTTCGGTTGAATGAAACTAGAATATGTTTGTCTTTACCAATCTTTTTTCTCAGTGAATTGTAGGCTGAGCGTGAAGGAACATGACGATTTTTTGTCCATTCGATTGCTAATACGATCTTCAAGAATACAAAGAGTTCAGCCTTAACTCCATCCCGAGTGCATACTAGTTGTAGGTAGCTATGATTCTCGCTGGTGCAAATGATTCGAAATCCTCATTAAGACCACAAAAACATGAGGGCAAGAGTAAGCCGCTTAGAACAGTGTGCCAGCAACGACATCCTGCACACTCGACGAATATGTTTTATAACTGTAGAACTCCGATTTCAATCCATACCACATGTGGCACACTGAGTCACACTTCCGAAAATTGAGCTTTTAGAAATAAGAAACCAGCAACCTTGTCAATATGCGTTGTTGGTTGCCAAGCTGGATTGGAATCTAAATAATTTGGACTGTCAACACATCGGCACCTTCCGGGAACACTCAGAAATATTCTATTCTAATATTCGACTCTTTTAGACACACTAAAGTAAAATAGCACACCAGAAAAGTGTGCTGAGCGATCCACCTCTTGTTAACCCTAATAACTTGGTGCTCATCACCGCTCAACTAAAGATTCAGTTCACCATCCCGGACCAAATGACAAGTTCTTTCGATTTTCGCTGAGTCTATTTGGTCCGCTTAAAATTACTTGGTGCTGCAATCACGACAGCCAAAATCATAATGCAGCTTATATGGATGATTGGGATGATTAGGAACGAAGGAGATCAACCTTTGGACTGGGACTAGTTACAGCCTTCGACGGTGGGTGAGATGTGGAGGAAATACTATGACGGTCTTCCTATATTCAATAATATTCGTATCGACCGTTGCATCACTGTTCCCGAAGCGAAATTGATCGAGATTTGCAGTTAAGGAGCAAGGATTCGGAACTAAGCCTCATGTCTCAACCAGGCTTGGTTGAAACACCAAACCGTTCTGCACGAGAGGCTCTTTGGCATGCAAACACAGCGCAGCGTGTATCAGTATCACCACTCCGCGTCGGTGCTCAACATAGTACACGCAGGGCGAAAATCAAACCACCGACACCAGTGCCCGTGCATTTTTCTTGACCCCGGTGGTTTGTACTTCGGCAAACGGGGAAGCCGAGTGTTTCAACTTCGGCAAACGGGGAAGCCGAGTGCTTTCAACTTCGTCAAACACCGTAGCCAAGGGATTCAATTTACGGATACACTTCGACAGCTCCTTTGCTGCACGGACCTTCTTGTCGTGGGGGATTTTTGCTTGTTTTGAAATTTAATCCGTTTCATTTAATTTCTAACCCACTGTTATTTGCAACTTGATACCTACACACTTAGAAAATTTTACAGTATTCGGTAATTTTTTACCGAACTTTCAACAGCTGAACAGCTGAACGATTTACCGGATTTCGGTAAAATTTGACAAGTTCCGGTAATTTTTTTACCGGAATACTGTAAAATTTCACCGAAATCCGTTAAATTGGATTACCGAACGTTCAGCAGTTGAAAGTTCGGTAAAAAATTACCGAATACTGTACATTTTCTAAGTGTGTAATATTAATCTCTATAAAAATGCGTATGCCTTTTCGTTGTTAGACTTTTTACCCAGCCTGTTTTCCCGGTTGTTTGTCATTTAATGGAGCGGATTTTTAGTATCGAGTATAAATATTTTTGTACAGCATTTGTACAGCTTCTTCCCTTTCTGAATCGAATGCCCCGCTCTGCGGTTCTTTTTATCATTCCCGTGTGATCGAATCAAGCACATTCATAAAAGCTCAGTGTTCACTGATTCTTTTAGTAGTTTAGTATACGCTTATTTCGTGGAATTCTTGAAATTTCTTCCGTCTTGCTGTGAGTGAAGCTATAAAATTGGTTCCATCTTGTTTCGTAGCAAAGCTCACATGCAAAGTGTCTGAAAATGTCAGCAGAAAAACATGCTAAGGTTACGAAGGACGAAGTAAAGATTGCTACTGAGTGCTTCTCGAGGAATAGCGAGAGAAACATTTGTTTGAAAGAGCTCTTTGGTTAACACTTTCTACAATTTAAAGGGGCAATTATAAACGGTGCATCTGATGAGTTAGAGGATATGACCACTAATGAGGAAGTGGTTGAAAATCGCCGTCCAAAACGGAAGATTCCTACAGTATCCGTTCCGATAGCGAGAGTTGTTGGTGGAGTACAGTTTAAAGATGGTTACGGTAGGTGGCCTTGCTTTTAACATGCTCGATCAGCCTGGTCTAGCGGTTATTCTAGGGACAAAGACCTAAAAACTCTCAACTGGTGTCGTCCAAGTTGACATCACTAAAAACCGTCATCAAGGATCATTCCCAGGCGCTCTTTACCAATATAGGCGTGGATTACACAGGTCCGTTGTACATGAAGCCCATCCATTAACGTGCTATCTCGCTTATCTATGCGTTTTCATATCCTTTGCTACAAAAGCCGTTCATCTGAAGCTAGTTGGGGCCCTATTCACCAGAGGATTCCTGACAGCCTTATTGCAGTTCATTTCGAGACGGGGAGCTCCAACCGTCGTGTAACTTTTCGCTAGGTTCAGGAGCGACATCGAGCATAGTGAAATACTTCTGCCAGCCCCGAGCATGGCAATGTCTGATGATCCTAACGAACTTGCGAACCGGCGTCAATGCAGGCTCACTTCGTTTTTGGATCGTCTCTTCAGGGCCTTGCCTGACACAGATCTGAAAAACACACTGGCGAGCACCTTCAATCATCTACAGTACCTCCAGCAACATTGGTCACACTGGCGGTCAGAATATCTCCAGGAGCTTACAAACTGCACGTCGTTAGCCTTCGCGCAGGGCAAGAAGAATAATCAAAAGTCGAATCACCAAAATCTGCGAGCTGCTGCTTCTGAACTTGACCCCTTGGTGAGACCAATCTGTTTTTACAAAAGCATATTCGGCCTGCAAAGCTCATAGCAGATTAATGCTTATAATAACAGTAGTCGCTCAATTAATCGGATTCTGATAGACGATTAATGATTCCATTATTGTACAAAATATTAACGGTTAATCTATAATAGTTTATATGAAAATCTTAGACATCACTCACCACAGCATCAACTCGGCATTGCAAAAAGCTTGTGCGGTTGAAAGCCTTAAGTCTTATTAACTTGCTGTATATTGTATGTATGAAATTTCCATTTTATGCTTGGAGGCACTTGTCACGCCACGATATTGCTAGCTAACTGCTAATCTGCGGTTTTCGGGTTTTATGAATGCAAATTTCAAGCTGGCTTCAATGTTTATTATATTGCTTGTACGCATACGGATGGAAGCTGTATAAAGGCTGTGATATTATGGGAAACTAAGCTCTGGGTCCAACATTCAGATTAGTAAATTTTTATTGAAATTGGGGTTTCACTTGAAATCGAGTATTGACGACACATTATCTCTTTATAAGTACCACGCAAAGTCCATATCGTAAAGCCGTGGGCTCTTTCTATGTAATTTCAAGTTCATGTTTGTTTGCATTGTGTCTGAGTGAGTATCAAGCGGAAGTTTTAATCAGTAGTCGTATTAGTGGAGATGATATAACAGCGTATAAGAAGCTCGAACTAAACCAAAGTGTACAATTATTCGATCGAGAAGCGCGAATAAACAAACAAGAGCGTTGAAATCGAGATCCACAATAAAATTTTGACTAACTTATCTACTTTGTTTCCCTACTGATGTTTAATAAAAATATGATTGCAGTGTGTTTGTGGTAGAAGCTAGTAATTTCGGAACCGATTTAAAATCTAGCCACGAAACGGTTTGATTTGTTTGTATGTTGTTTCATCTAAGTACCTATTTGTTTTCGCTTGCTGCAAGCTTCTTCGACGATTAAAAAGCAACCTATACGAAAAAGTTTTTTGTGTGTAGCTACTGCTATTTTAGAACATTTCAACGACTTTTTTCTCTCTCTGCTGGACGAAGGCTGTAACGAGTGAACGGTTTGAGTTTATATTTGTGCTTCAATGGTTTAGTCAGATTTATTTTCCTGTGTGCAAGTTCTACTTTTGTGAACTTTTTTTTTGTGTTTTCTCGAGCGTTGTTTTTAAGCAAATATAAGCGGTCTGTGCATTTATATCATGTTTTAACTGCCGAGGAAAGATTTGAAATCCGCTTTTTCACGTGAGTCTTTTTTGTTGTTATTTAAATATGTGTATGAATGTGTATCTTAGCTGTTAAAAATTTATGCGATTCAATAATTTTTTGCGATAACCATTGAAACTGTTTGCTGTTTGGAAATCTGCAACTGCTACTATCAAAAATATATAATTCGGATAGATATTGTTATGTGTTTGTTAATTTTAAAACTTTGACGGCGACGTTATCGTTTTCATTTTAAATTGTTTATTTTTTTGCTTAAATTTCTGGCAGGATCTCACAGTTAAACGCAAATAAGTGATTTTGAACGAGTCTGGCTTGATTTTCCGTTTCAACGAAATTCGTTTTCTGTTATTGCATAAAATCGCTACTCTGTGACTAGATTCGATATTTCATTCCAATTAACAACTAACCTTTCCCTTAAAATAGTTCATCGTTCTTTTCTCTCTAAAACCAAATCTTTGGCCTACGGTAGTAAGTGGTGTTGATTTCTTTTTTTTTTGCTTAATTTTGTGCAATTCAAGTTATGTTAAAGGTTCTTGATAAATTTGCGCGTTTCACACAGTTAGTTGTGACGATTGTTTCTTTGTTTTGTATTATATTCTGGCTTAGTGGATTGGTTAAGTGTTTATTTTCTATTTCTAATCTAAATGGTGTAAAAACCTGGCATTTTAACCAAGAGAAGAAGGGAAAAAGCACTTATTTCCGTCTTTTTTTGTGTTTGTCTTCATGTTCATAAGTTTCGGTAGAAGCATCAGAACATTCTTTGGATTCAAAATTGCAGATTCAAATGTAATGTTAATCGTTTTTTAAGTTTGATGCTTAACATTTCTATCACTAGAAGAAATAACTAGAAAATAAGTGCAATCTCACGTGGTTTGTTGTCTGTCTTTGTTTTCAAGCTTTTCAATTACTTAAACGCTAGAAGAGGAGAATTAATACTGATCGCTCATTTTCCGCTTCAACTTACAGTTTGTTCGACTTGATTCGATTTTTAATGGGATAGGGAAAGTACTGTATATAATTATATCAAAATCACGGTTCAAATTTTATGTAAAAAAAAGGGAGCGTAATATAATTGTCTAATAGTAAACTTAGGTTAGGTTTGATTATGTAGATATTCTTAATTATGCAATGGATAATGTTTTTAAAATATTTGATGTGATTTCTGTATTTAACTAGTAGTTCGGGCATATGGAAGTATTGGTCAGGTTCCAAACAGGAACAGAACTCACTTCATCAAACCTATCGTTTTTTTCTTTGAGGAATATATGTGGCTGAAACAGAGATACTCGTTTGTACTTTAAATAATACGGGTAGAAATTCGGGTAGAAAAACTTGTACCTCGTTGTCTTTTGTCTAGAAAGGAATCTGATAGTAGCGTCTAGTGTATTCACCTCCGTCGTTCGATTTATTGCCCGAGGCATCCGGTTTGCGCTGGGATCCGGCTTCTCTAAAAGACATCACTCGTAAATGATCCGCTGGCTACAATCATAATTGGCACTCCACTCACTCAAATCTTGGACTCGATAACGGTCATGACAAACTCGTGTTCAAATCTTTGTGCCAAAATTCCTTGTGATTTTCAGCTGCCATTGCCTTGCATTGTTCTGTCGGAAGAGGACAACCCGGCGTAGAGGTTAATATCCATATCTCTCACGCCAAAGCCACGAGTACGAATCTCACTCCCGGACAAGTTACGAAAATACCCAAAAATTCAGGTGTGACTACGATGGGAGATGAACCAGCCCATGGCTGAAAATCTCGATAATCAAGGAATTAAAAAAAATACTAACTGTTCTGTCGTCTTCAACATGCCGATGGGGTTTCATAACAATCCACTCTTAAAGTCAATCACTGAGAATCTCTTCAGTGATGATTTCCGAACAGGCACTTGGCCATCCTCCAACATGAACAGCGGTTCGGAAGGAATGGAAGGAATTTCGCAAGGGTCATATCTGTCACACTGTTTCGATGAACTCAGTGCTTGAACGCATTCCAGCCAATGTACACATCATCTTGTAAACCGATGATTCAACCATAGTCGAGTTTGGTAAACGCCCTAGGGCAGTAGAATGTTGGGGTTGACTGGGTGGGTTGATCTTATGATTTTTCCCGAGAAGTCTAAGATAACACGTCTTATTTGGTCATACCCACAAGCCGAGGTAACCAAACGTTGGTATCGACAAACTAGAGGAGTGACGCTTATTGGTGTGACAATCAACCACAAACTGCGATTTGTGAAGCAAGCTAAGTCAGTTGAACGTGCTCCGGGCGCTAAACAGCTGTTCTCTGAAGCTTCGTGCTTTCCTTTACCAACAATGCTTCGGTAACGATCGTGACTTGCATACTTTATGAATCTAAGCTTTGGAGCTGGGCGGTATATCCTTGCTTAAAATCCTAGAACCTCAATAAAATAAGGCCTATAGGATTCATAGCGGAACTTTACGGACCTCACCAGCTGCCCTTTTGGTGGAAAATGGTAAGGTTCCTCTGGCGAACATAGTAACTGAAAGCCACAAGGTAACTACAAAGGGAACCACGCTCTTGGATGACGACCTGGCAGTAGTAGAGATTCCCACGTTGTGTCAGCGACCTGCAAAGGCAAACCCTGAAATAGCTAAGAAGATAAGCTTGGTTCCGGGGGTCTCTGGTCTCTGTAGTAACTCCTAAGCTTAGGCATATGCGCTCTTGCAGGCATGGCAAATGGAGAACAAATTGTGAAAGCAATGTCGTTAAAGGTGAACAAAGCGCCGGGACTAGTATTCCGAATCTGGCCATCAAGACTATCTTGCTGGATCCCGAAATGTTCAGGGTGGTGAAAAGTGTCTGGACGAGGGCGTCTTCCCGGACGCCTGGAAAATTCAGACCCTTGTGTTGCTACCAAAGACAGCGAAGCCACCAGGAGATCCATCGGTATACAGACCTATACTGCCGCTATTCGCATAACTGTCCCATGTTCTATGGGACACCCTATACATGGGAATTACGACGCATATGTCTGTTGTACCAGCAGGTAAGATGCTCGAGAGGGTAATCCTCAACAGACTGACAACATACACGGAGGATATAGGCGGTCTGTCTAATAATCAGTTTGGCTTCCGTAAACGGAAAACGATGGTGGATGCCATCCTGTCGCGGACGACATCACCCTTGAGATATGTGGTGAATCCATCGAAGTCGAGTTATCGGCCTCGCACTCCATTGGCGTTGTGGGGGGATGGATGAGCTCCAGGCAATTGGAGCTAGCCCACCATAAGACTGAGGTCACGGTGGTGAATAATCGCAAATCGGAGCAACATGCGACGATCAGTGCAGGTCACAATAGAATCGAAGAGGTTCTTGATGTATCTTGGGGTCATGATCGACGATAAGCTGTCCTTTGTCAGTCACGTCGATTACGCCTGCAAGAAAGCTTCTATGGCTATATCGGCATTATCCCGCATGATGTCGAATAGCTCGGCGGTGCAAGGGAGTAAGCGCAAACTCCTGGCCAGTGTCGCCCTGTCTATACTTAGGTACGGTGGGCCAGCATGGATCACCGCCCTGAGTACCAAGAGCTACGTTAGTAAGCTAGAGAGTACGCACAGGCTTATGTGCCTAAGAGTGGTTAGTGCATACCGAACGGTATCACGTGACGCGGTCTGCGTCCTAGCGTAAAATGCTTCTAACAACGTAGAACAAGAGGTATTCGCAAGACCACTAGGGCCGAGTCCATGGTTAAGTGGTAAAGGGAATGGAACAACTCCACCAAAGGTTGGTGGACCCACCGACTAATCTAGGGATTAACCGGGTTAACTTAACGCAGAAATTGTCTGGCCACGACTGACAATACCTGCACAAATATGGACATTCGCAGTTCTCCGCATGCAGCGAGTGCGCGGTAGTCGAGGAAACTGCGGAACATGTGTTCTTCGCATGTCCTCACTTCGACGGCGCGAGATCCGGCATGATTGCCGTAAGCGGTCAAGATACGAATCCGAATAATTTGGTCCAGAGGATGTGCGACGTCTGGGACGCGGTATGCGTAGCAGCCTCCCAGATCGTCTTCGATCTCCAACAAAAAGGCGAAACGACCAAAGGCAGGTCGCAGGGACCACTTAACTACTAAAGCTCTAAGTAGTTAGACACAGTGGGTGCTTAACAAGCACAATATACCCCTCCCCGAAGTAATACCGAAAGGTGGTTCCGGGGAGGGTCCAGATCTTAAGGCACGGGTGGGTTTTTAATGGGTCGAGGAGTTGGCACCCTCATCCCCACACCCTGAGTTCTTCAGGTGTCTGGTTGGAGATTATCCATCCCGTCTAAAAAAACAAGGCATGCAACTTGTCAAATGGGACTCAGGCTGTCCGGTTTTCCGAATCTGCGATTTGTCTACCCGAGCAGGAGAAAATAGCATGTGAATACCTAATTTTGATCTTGATAACTGGCCTTGGTATTAAAGAGCTCAGATTAAGAGGTAAAATACCTAAGCAAAATACCTAAGAATTGCAAGCAAAATATCTCTCGAATACCAAAACTTGTTATTTCGGATACCTGGGAATACCTTAGAGGTACTATTTTGGTATTGTCTTACCTCAATTTGGAACACTATTATGGTATTATCCTCAGGTATTTAACCTCATAATCTGAGCTCCTTAATACCAAGGCCAGCTATTCGGTCCTACTCGGGTATCTACACCTTAGCATAGGGCAGGTTGGGCACCCGAGACGCAGCATTACACCAACGTAACCTTTGTCTGGGTACCTGGGCACCCGCATAATCATCAAACCATTCCTGGATCATTTTCCTTACTGTTTGCTTTGTTTGCTTCTTTGATTACAAAATCTGATACGTCAGTTTTACATTGAAAACTCATGTAGTTTTCCATTTTAAACCTGGGTCAGAGCTGGAAAACGGATCCAGAGTCGAGTCAGTGTGATGGTATTAAAGCATTAATGTCGTTTTCGGTTATTGCCAGTGCGGAACTGGGTTCGTCCTAGGTCCACCCTAACAGCTATCAAAACGTTTTTCTTATTCAATTGGGTCGGATCTGGATTTGTTCTGGATACGGCCCAACATCGATGAGGTTCGCTTTCAACTTTTATCGGGTTCACAAATACACACAAACATGAACTGTCAAATTAAAATGTTTTGCACTAACACCGTCATTCTTTGGCCATATAGTCTGAGACACTGGGCCAAACACGGGAGCTGACAGCTGACAGCTCCAAACAGACAGAAGAAGAGAACACCATCATTCTGACTCGACTCTGGATTATTGACACTCAAGGAATAGACCGGCCAACGTTTTCGTTTGGTAATTTCGAGTCAGAGTCAGACCTGACCCAGGTTTAAAAACGAAAACGACATAACCTTCCCTGCTGCTCAAATCACAAGCAAATGGAAAAGTGGCTTCCTATGGAAGAATCCAGGCAACGCAAAAGTTAGGTTAAACGTCGTAGATGGCGCTCTTTGAAAATGGTTTTTCAACTGTCTAAGCAAAGTAATTGGTTATAAAAAGATAAGAAAATCAACGATTATGACGATACTGGCCAATTCCATACACTTTCAAACATAGCTAGAAAGTTATTATCAATTAAAGTTTTAGATACTACGATGTTTAACTTCAATTTAGCTTTACGTGGATTTCTCAATAGGCTACCTGCTTGTCGGATAGAAAAGTGATTAGATTCAAGTTGATTCCAATTGGACAAATCCACGTCATTTACGTCAACTGTCAAACTTGCCGTTTCCGTACACATTGCGTTTGGGCCTTATGTTCTGTAATGTAAAAAAGTGGAATAGCAGAAAAATGAAAACAAAGTCTTTGCATTTCTGCAGTGACTGTAATGGGTCAGCTTCGGAATCCACAGAAAGAACGGAGTCCAGCCATGTGTTTTTGAATCTCTTGCTGCTGGCGTTGCCGGCGGTCACTAATGATCCCAGTATCAGTGTGTACCAGCGACGAATATAATTTAAATACCATTTCAGTGAATTCTAGCCTTAAGGAATATGATCTTTTATCTGCTACAAGTATAGTTATCAAAATGGTCATATTATCGAATTTTCATCTGTCAGGAGATTAGCGAACAAGTTTCGCATAACATTTTGTTTGATGAATCTCCAGGAAAGTACCACTATTCATAAAATCACCTACGAAATCGACCACTAAATAGCCAAAAATTCTCAGAAAGAGAAGATCCTAGATTCATTAACAGTCCCATAGAGATAGGAAAATCCATCAAAAGTGCAGACTGTTTAGCTGAAAGCAGTAACAAAATCAAGCAAAACAATGCATTAGGTCCTAAGTAACAATGAGAGATTCTCTTTGTCGACTTTCTCTTTGATTAATAGCTTGTCTATTAAACGATTTGGTGATGTTTTCAACGTATTGAATCCCTTATCACACTTTATACTACCGTACTGTATGTTGAAAATAGTTGAACATGTTTCTACATAGCCGTAGGAGCCCAATAGAAAAGTCGACAAAGAGAGCCTCTCATTGTTACTTAGGACCTAATGCATTGTTTTGCTTGAAATGACTTCGAACAAACGGGTCATAAGGCGATATTGCTGGATCAAAATAAAAAAAGAGGAATACCGATAATCGGTCTCGATATTTGTTCAACACTTTCATAAAAAAACAACATAGGCACCACAAAAACTGCACATCAAATACTTTATAAGCACGATATCCTATCCAGACAACAACGAAACAGTACCAAAACAAGCACCTCCCAAACAACTAAAATAATGAGAACAATAATTTTCATAACCCACAACAAGAAAAAAAAAATCAGAACACATCCCCACCCTAGTAGAGCCAATTCGACCGCTGATCGCGCTCCCGCGAGGACTTAACCATATTCCCGACCGGTGGTTTCTTCTTCATCGGCGACAACCGCAAGCTCTTGTCACCGCGCAGTTCCGACCTTCCCCCACCGACACAACCACCAATGGCAGTGGCCAATCCGGTCCGGCTACTTCGCGCCTCGTTGCTCTTGTAGTACGGATCCAGCCGAATCAGTTCCTTGTTGGCACCGCCCGGAGCCATGCAGGGCAGTGCCTTGAGAAAGCCATGCGCCCCAACCGGAATGGGCGGCGCCGGTGGAATACTGGACGAACATCCACTGTACAGGAATGGCATCGTTTGGGTTAGGTTCGTGTGCAGCGTTAGCACCGATTCCACATCCGCTTCGCTGGCCTGCATCAGGAAATCGTCGAACAGCTTGATCGGAACCATACCCACCATGTCGAAGGTATCGACGAAGGCCTCCGTTTCCTTATTGTAGAGATGGAGATAGTCGCCCAACTGTTTGGCTACCATCGCACCTCGATCCTTACCCAGGGCTTTGTTGCCAAAATTACGGAAGAAGAAGGGAGTTTTCATGTGCGCTCCCACGCGGTACAAGAACTTCATTATCAACTCTTCATGGCTGTGCTTCGGTTCCGAAGAAAGCCGTTTCAGAATACACTCGAGATACAGGCCAAAGGCACGTCTCGCTTGCAGTATACTCAATTCATGCCCATTCTCGATTAGCTTTCTTATCTGCAGCCTCAGCCGCTTGGCCTCGTCGACACATTTTGGGGCCGTGTGTTTCGGACCGATCGTTATCGGAAGCGTACTCTCCAGTGCACGTTCGTACTTTTGAATACGATGCACAATTCGGTTCTCCATATCGCTGCCCTGAGGGAACAGCTGTGAGTGCAGCATTTGATTGTAGTTGTGCGGAATAATCATTAGATACGAACCACTGCCGGAGGATGTTACGGCCGACGTTGGGATACCCGTGACAGGATCCATGAAAGGCGAGTATCGCGTCATACTATCGCTGGTGGGGAAGATTCGTACGAATCCTCCACGTCGCTCGTACTGTGACCGTGCAAAGCGTATAATTTTCAACTCTTCCGCTGTTAGAGCACTTAGAGTTGTTTGAATTTTCTTAACAGTTTCTGCCTGTTGAGAACCATCTTTTTTCCCACCCGACCCAGTGCTATGCACAAAATCTGCCGAGTTTACTCTACGGTAGGGTGTCGAGAGATTTCGAATCTTCTGTCCTTTACTATCGTAGCACGCTTTTTGCAGAGGACTTATTGCCGGAATACCGACCATGGTAAGCAAATCGGTTAGCAAACAAGCTTTTACTTTCGTATCTAGGGGAGTATCACAGCCAAGCGAAGGCGATAGATTAATTTCCAGCAACCACGGTTTCAACGTGTCATCTATCAAAATGTCGAACCCATACAGCTCGAAGCAATTCCCAATGTGAGGAACGAACATCCGGCAGGCCGATACAATCGGCTGCGTACAGGAGAAGATCGCCTTGATCAGCAGATCCTCGATGTTTAGCATCAGCTGTTCGGTATTGCACCCTTGACTGCGCAAATGCCTCAACAAGGCACTCAACGTCCACTTGTGGCCCACATCTTCGTCCCCTGCATTGTTCGACTTGATGTAATCGGTGTGGTACTTGTTGATGCTGTAGTTGCACAGATGCATGCAAGGATTCCAAAGATTTTCCGCCCCTCGATCATACTTTACCGTGGCCAGGCGGACCAATCCTTCCTCGTAGAGATAGATGATTAGCGGATCGAACGAAGTTACTGCGACGTACAACCGAATATCGCACTTGTGGCCGTCGATACAGAGCGGATCGGTGATGTACTTCGCAACAACAACTTGCTCGTAAGAGGCTATCTGATCCGGCTGAAACGAAAAAGTACAACATTTATCGAGGATGGACTTCAGAAAAAAAGAGGAACAACTCACCGAATTAACTATGAAAATGCCACGACCCCGGCTGGAAGCCACCGGTTTTACGATCCACGGGCCACGGCATTTGTTGTGGGCAGCGATGAGTTCCTTGTAGTCCTGGGGCAGCAGGAACGATTGCGGCACAATGTCAAAGTGTTTGTAGCCACGTAGGTGTTGCATCCTTTCGATGTTCTTGTACAGACGATCCTTTCGGGTCAGCTCGTAGGATCTGTGAGAGACGGGAGGTTAAGAAATGGATGTTTTAAATTACTATTCGATAAGATTTTAGCCCCGACCCCACCTACCTCGGAAAATGGTTAACCCTCTGATACGGGGCCAAGTTCCTCAGAATATCCGGCTTCAGATGGATACCCGTCCACAGTAGGTTGAAATCGTTGCTATCGGAACCACTCTCCCCATCCCGTGGGCATTCAGTATCTTCCCTTAGCAATCGCGTTTCCGTGTTGATGAACTTGTAGTAGATGTTAAGCTGTGCGGCCGGCATCTCCGTTTTCACCACACATTGGTTTTCTTTGTTTTCCTGGCTCTTTCGAGCCAGTTTCTTTTCCACCACAGCCAGCAACGGTTCTGACTTGGACGTAGGCATATCCGGTTCAGCCTCATCGCAATCGCGACCGGTTACTGAAGCGTTGCTCAACGAGCTCGAAGAAGACGACGACTCCAGCTGACGTTTTTTCGGTTTGTTCTGATTGCCAGCCGCGGTCGATGGACCAGCTTCGTCCTGCGAAGTGTTTGCCTCGTCGTTGTCTTCCTCTTCTTCAGCTTCCGCTTCCCCTTCAGCCTCGTCGTCGTCTTCATCATCATCGTCGTCATCGACCTCGTCGTCTTCTCCGTCCTCGTCGTCATCATCGTCGTTGCTAGTGCTAGCGGTGCTACTAATACTATTTGATTTTCGTTGAACATTAAAGTTTTTAGGCAGTGTTGCGAGTACTTTCGAATGGTTGGCTAGCTTATCACTAATGGTTCCGGTAGGATCTTTGTTCGAGTCCGCCGAGAAACTCGAGGCAGCTGCAATAGTGGTATTAGTAGTGGTTGTAGAGTCGTCCGACGCAACGGAAGCTGCCGCTGATGAACTGCTCTCTAGGCCATCGGAGCTGGAATTCACTGGAGACAGGGCACTCGTTCGGAACACCAGGACGGCGTCCTTACCGCCGGGAGGACCACCCGTCACCCACGGGTTCGGTGTCACAGGGATTGGTTTTTTGGCACTGGGGGAAATAATCGAGAAGCGATCATTGAACGTGTTCTTCACAAAATTTCGACTGCAGATACTAGGTACTTACTTCAACGGATGATTTAGTCGGGATTTGTCAGATATAGGCATAATAAAGAAGTCCAAGCTGGAGTATCCGTTTAGCTTGCGCCTGAAAGAGGGAATAATTGAATCGGAATTAGACTAGTTGGAAGCTCTACGATACAAGCTAATGTAATAAAGCTGAGCGACGGGACGCTTGTTGCTGAAGTCAACTAATGGTTGCGGTAAAACTGAGCACTGATATGTTCTGGATGGAGGTTTTTCTTGCTTTTGTCCTTGCCCTTCGTAGCCTCTAGAACGCTATTTCGCGTATGTTCAGAATGCACTCGTCGCAACAGTTTCAATCCTGCAGCGGAGGAATGGGGAATGTGTGGATTTTTGAAACACGCGCATTCCGTGAATAAACCAAATTATAATAGAAAGGGGTCGTAGCAGCAAAAGCTCATTGTTGCAACGAAACATCAGAATTGACGGGTACAAGCCGTTCGCTGCACGGCGCGCGGTTGAGGGCGGAAGACTGCTAAAAGCATGCATGTGCATAGCAGCGATGTGTCGTCTTCTAATTCGGTTTTACAAGCAACTGACGCGTACAAATTGCTTCGGTTAGGTTACAAGAGTTCATTGGATTTTTCCTGTTCTGATTACATCCGGTGTATGCGGCTTCTGATGTTTGATTTAACGAAGCGTTTCTGACTATGGGGACTTGTACACGGTGTGCCAAATAGGATTATGGTAGGGCTAAGGATTGTGGTTGTCATACTCAGAGTATCATTCCGATGACGGAAAATGCAGGTTGGGGCTTTTAACAGAGTTTAGTTGTTCTAGGTTTTTCATGCTTTTATTGCTAAAATTTTTAACTTCTGACAAAGAAGGGTAAAGTGATCGCTTGAAAATCCTGAATTCGATTCATATTGTAGTTACTGCTTTGTAGCACAATCCCCAAGTGGTAAAGTTGGTTTTGTATGAATAGAGCTTTTTTCGAACATTGTAGTAAACGCAACATTCGAAAAAACAGTGTAGATTTCAGCTGACAAAATTTTGTTTGGTTAGGTTCAGTTGTTTAGGGTGCAAGTTCACTCCTTCGGTCAAGTTTTCGGTACGGGGTACGTCTAAATTAAGTGATTTTACACAATAGTGATTATATCCGTAATTTGGAATCGGAAGTTCTTCGTCGGTTATGAAAATAATTTAGCCGACCGAAATTTCGCTAACGTGCCTATTCCACCTGCATCACCGGGGACAAATTCTGTGACGGGCGTGATCTGTGTGGTATGCACCAGCCTATTGCATGATTGTACAACATGCATCAGTCTAATGTGTGAGTGACAACCGATCGGTCACCCAGCACCCACCTATCTCCATGTTGCTCTGTCTGTTGTGAGTTCCGCTGCATCGTTCGAGGCTATTGCGGTCGTGTCGTGATCGTAGCCTCCATTCAGCAGTCAACCTTGTTCGAGGTAAGTCGTGTGCGCTAGCTGCTGCATATTAGGAGATTCCCTACAAACGGCCGGTCTGCATATGATCGATGACGAACTTTTGGAAGCAACATGAATTAGTAATACATGTTGCCCAATAGAATGAAATCAAAGAAAAAGAAGACAGTTCAGGAAATGATTGATTTCATGCTTCTTCGGAAGGGTTATGAAGTTTCGAACAGCAAATTTAAAAAAAAAATATAATATGAAAACGCGCATAAAGTCTAAAACTGAAGACCATGAAGGAAATGAAAAGATTCAAATGAACGAAGGAAAAAAACCTTTCATCAATCTGATAGGGGCGGCGGAAAATTCTGCAGTGGTTAAATTATCGAGTAAGTATTTATACAGAGTCTAAAAGAAAATGAAATACTTTCATGATAAAACTATTTTATTACAGATGGAGCTACAACAGGAGCGTGTCTACTTCAAAGCAGCGCACAGTTGCTGATGTAAACGATTGTGATGAAAAAGACGTAGTTCCGAGAGCACCGTTTAGATATGGAAGACGACGCTATTCATATCGTCTCTCCGAGAAATTCTCCAGCAACTTCAACTCCAGTGGTACCAATAAGACAGAAACGACATGCAAACCAGGAAATGGAGTGAATTTTATTCAATCAAAAGATTTCATATCCATTAAAGTTGATTTATTGCAGCATGTCTTTGAGACTACGGAAACATCCAGATTGAGTACCCCAGAGCTCCAAAGACTGGTACTCATAAAGCGGTTGGAAATTTTCGATAAATAGAATCAACTTTATGCGCGCATTGAAGAAACCTAAATTAATTTTGGAGAATTTTGTCGATATGCCAGCGCCTACTGTTGATGGAAATTGAATTCAAAAGAACTATTTATAGGAAAGGCTTGTAAGATGGAACACGATCCGTTTTTTGCTCGTAACATGTATAATTTTTATTTTTTCGCGGATCCAAAGACATCTTTCGAAAGAGGAACTAATAGGCTCCAACTTTGCTCAAAGAACTGATTATTTATAGTCATCAAAAAAAAAAGTTATGGCCTATTTTCGAAATCCATCCAAAATTGCAATTTCAAAAAATGGCTTGTAAGATGAAACACGATTCGTATTTTGCTCGTAACATGTATAATTTTTATTTTTTCGAGGATTTTTCGAAAGAGGAACTAAAGGGCTTCAAGTTTGCCCACGGAACTGATTATTTATAGTCATCAAAAAAAATTATGGCCTTTTTTCGAAATCCATCGAAAATTGCAATTTCAAAAAATGTATTGTTATATTTCAATTTATTATTGATTCCATGGCATTTTTAAACATAAAAAATTTCATTCATATGTTTTAAAACGAAAAAAAATGTGTTCAATCGTACAAGCCTAACAGTGTTCTATCTTACAAACATGACGCCATAGACACAAAACATCAAAACATTGTTTTACTTTACGATTTGTTTAGAAATGCCTTTGGATCATAAAAATACACCAAAATGCTAGCCAACACAAATGTTAACTTTTTGATATCGATGGGAAAATTCCACTTACTTAGCACAAGAAATAATTGCTATTTTAATTATTCCACCACTTTCGAACAATGAAACCTGGAAGAGCTAGATCGAATGAGTGTATTCACTCCAAAAGCAAATGAAAATTGAAGAATAGTAAAAAAATGAGGTTAACACTTGTCAGCGCGATCGTGTTGTCACTATGAATGTCAAAAGTGGCGCTGTTCCATCTTACAAGCCTGTCCCCTATTACCCAAGCAGCACACTTGTTGCAAACCATTTGAAGTGACAGCAATTAAGTCACAATCAAGTTGCTATTTGGACAAAATCTGGACACCCCTAAATACGTATATCTCTGGAAATACTTCATCAACGCGTGCAATATTTCACAGACTGATGAACGTATGTCTGTTCATTGTGTAAAATCAATTTTTGATGATACTACAAGCTTTTCGATCGAAGATGGCATCGACAGAAGAGCGTCCTTCGAAACTGAAGGAAATATTGCAGAAGGAAATATTGCAGAAGAGACCAGATCTCTCGGTGCGGACTTGGCTAGACAAATTCAAATGTCTGCAACCTTCGTACATCCTTCCAAGCACCGGCTATGTATGTAGTCTTTTAAGGTGAAAACTGTACCGAACCGCAATGATAAACAGAATGTGACGGCTGAAATCAGGTTCGCAAGTTGTATCTCGAATATTTGACGAAGTATTCCTGCGTGATAATGGACGATGAAACTTATGTGCTGGAAGACCTTACGGCAGCTTCCCGGAATGTTTTATCTACTGCCATGCAACGGAATGTCGTAAGGGGATCATTTCAGGACGAAGAAAAGGCCAAGTTTCCCAAAAAATATTTGGTTTGGCAGGCAATATGCAGCTGTGGTCGAGCAAGCCAAAGCTTCACCTTTACCAGAACGGTAAACAAGGAAATATACCATGAAGAATGCCTAAAGAAGCGGTTGTTACCATTCCTACGCAGCCATGACGCTTCCTCGCTATTCTGGCCTGATTTGGCATCTTTTCACTACGCCTGATGTTTTGGAATGATATAAAGCGAATGGAGTCCATGTTGTACCGAAAGAGGCGAATTCACCAAACTGCCCGGAGTTGCGACCTATCGAGCGGTGTTGGGCTCTCGTGAAAAGAGAACTCTCTCAATATAAACAACACGCTACAACTATAGAAAAATTTCGAAAATCTTAAACAAAAGCAGATAAGAGAAGTCTTCACAGAACCTAATGGCAGGAGTAAATTAAAAAGTTCTTTCCTGTTGATGATCTCATCTCCATGTTCTTGGGATTCGATTATTAGCACATGGATACAATCAATAGCACAAATTGCATGTGGAAAAGAATGATTTTGGGACCATAGCATCTCTGCTTGTTTCATAGCTTCCGCTGTGTTAGGGAATTGAATCCAATCATCTGTTTTATAAGGAGTGTATCGAATATAAGCTATCCACATACATTTGCGTTGTACGCATGTATTTGTGATGGTTTTTTATGCTCTGAACACTGCATGCTGTGCGTTTGACTGTCAGCTTTCTTTTGTTTACTTGTTTGTGCGGTTCAAATTCTGCGTTTTCAAAATGTCGCGTATTGAAAAGGAAGTGAAAATTAAGGTTCTGGACACATGGCTAAGTGAGAAGGGTATTACTATGCGAAAATTGGCGAAGCGGTTTGGAATTCATCATGCGAGTGTTAAAATCATCATTAATAAGTTTGGGGAACACTATTCTTTGGATAGAGCTACCAGGAAGGCAGAAACCCGGTTCTTCCAACCAGAAACTGGAGCAGAAAGTGGTATCTCTAATCATGAAGAACAAATCAATGTCAATACGTGATTTGGCCAAAAAAGCAGGAACGAGTGTCGGAATGATCCAGCGTATCAAGAGGCGAAACCACCTGAAGACCTACAAGAAGCAGAAAATCTCGAAACAAAGTGCAGAACAGAAGAAGCGAGCAGCAACAAGGGCCCGGAAATTGTATTCGCGTCTTTTGCAGCGTCCGGATGCATGCGTTTTGATGGACGATGAGACCTATGTAAAGGAGGACTCAAAAACCCTTCCAGGTCCACAATACTTTACTGCCGTCGTTGGGGAGGATGTGAGCGATGCGGACAGGTCGATTCAAGTGGAGAAATTCGGTCGAAAGGTACTGGTATGGCAAGCAATATGTTCCTGTGGTTTGAAGTCAACCATTTTTTACACTACCGGAACTATAAATGCGGAAATCTATCGATCTGAGTGTCTCCAGGAGAGATTGTTGCCTTTATATAAGAAGCATAGTACACCTCCACTGTTTTGGCCGGATTTAGCGTCGGCTCACTATGCCAAAACCACTCTCAATTGGCTTGCGGAAAAGGGTATAGATTTCGTTGAGAAAAATATCAATCCACCAAATTGCCCTCAGCTTCGACCCATCGAACGTTACTGGGCAATCGTGAAGAGGGTCTTCAAGAAGACTGGTAAGGCAGCTGGGAACATGCAGGAGTTCAAACAAATTTGGGCTCAAGCGTCCAAAAAATGCGATGCAACACTTGTCCGGAACTTGATGAAGAGCATTCGATTCAAAGTTCGAAAATTCGTGAAGGAATAACTTAAATTTCATCCGGTCTTCATTATGTTCAAGTTTAACCTCGTACAATAAAGGATCAATTTTTTGTATGAATAAAATATCGGTTTTCAACATAATTTGAAAGAAAGTTTGTGGATAGCTTATTTTTGATACACTCCTTATATAGTTTTAGAAGCCGTGGTTTGATGGATTCAATTGCACGAAGCACTATGTGAAACAAGCATTGTTTCTATGGTTAATACCTGAAATCCAGGATCACCAATGCAGCGAAGAATGTTCGCATTTTCCGGTTAAACTTTAAAGCACCTTCTCGGGTCTCATTATTATCAACCAAGAAATGTTCGGTCAGCTATTCAACATTATCTTCTGTAAACCGATACAAACTTCTGTAGTGGTCACTATTTGTGCTACGCCTATTCACATACGTACATACACATACGTACATTCTGACGACGCACAGTGATTCCGAATCCGAAAAAAGTCGAAAAATCAAGTTCCTCATTTAACAATAAATATATTTTTGTAATTTTGTTAACTATATGAAATATCTTATTCCAAAATCTTATGAAGAATGAGTGAAAATTGTGCCCTCTAGAAATTTTCAAAGTATGAGTCCTACATGATCGTGGATTTTTACTCCTATATAAAATGTATGGAGAATCGGGGAAAAAAAACTTCAAGTATGTTTTCAAATGTGAGCACAAACGCGCACATGAAGGGCGATACGGTCAAAATTTGGTCAATATCAACTTGACGTATTTCTTTCAATTTTGCATTTAAAAAACCTGAACACCCATCATTTTGAAGGTGTGTGTGTGTAGAATGTTGCTCCTATTTTGATTTTGGAATTCACTCTTCATTTGTAAAATAGCCGTCCAAGCAAGAAGAGCAGCGTATCAAAATTTTGCTCGCGCATCGCGAAAATCCGAGCTACTCGCACGCAAAAGTTGGCAAAATCGCTAAAAGTTGCCAAATCAACCGTTACAAATGTAATTAAAGTGTTTGGGAACGTTTGTCGACAGCCAGGAAGTCTGGATCGGAAATCGAAAACCGGAAGCCGCTGAGACGACAAAGAGAGTTGCGGCGGTAGTTTCAAGCGAAACCTAACCTGTCTCTCCGAGATGCCGCAAATAAGCTGGGTGTATCGTCTACAACCGTGCATCGAGCCAAAAAACGAGCCGGACTATCGACTTACAAGAAGGTAGTGACTCCAAATCGCGATGATAAGCAAAATACACGACCAAAGCGCGATCCCGGAGGCTGTACACGACGATGCTGACGAAGTTTGACTGCGTGGTAATGGACGACGAAACCTACGTCAAAGCCGACTACAAGCAGCTTCCGGGACAGAAGTTTTATACGGCAAAAGGAAGGGAAAGGTAGCAGATGTTTTCAAGCACACGAAACTGTCAAAGTTCGCAAAGAAATATCTGGTTTGGCAAGCCATCTGTACCTGTGGCTTAAAAGCAGCATTTTCATAGCTTCCGGGACTGTCAACAAGAAATTTACGTGAAAGAGTGTTTGAATAAACGTCTGCTGCCTTTCCTGAAGAAACACGGTTGTTCCGTACTGTTTTGGCCGGATTTGGCATCTTGCCATTACGGTAAAAGGTCGTAGGTGTGGTACGCCGCCAACAACGTGCAGGTTGTTTCCGAAGGACAAGAACCCTCCAACACGCCAGAGCTCCGCCCAATTGAGAAATACTGGGCTATTGTCAAGCGGAACCTAAAGAAGACCAAAAAAACTGCTAAGGACGAGCAGCAGTTCAAGGCAAACTGGCTTTCTGCGGCGAAGAAGGTGGACAAGGTGGCTGTACAAAATCTGATGGCAGGGGTCAAGCGTAAGGCCCGGCAATTCGGATTTGGAAAAGCGGAAGTCTAACTGAATATTTTTTCCTGAATTTTTATACTAATTGAACTTGAAAAAGAAATTTAATTTGATTTTTAAATAAACGATTTCACCGATTTACACGCGTTTTCCCTTGACCAAATTTTGACCGTATCACCCTTTACGCACAATATGCTTGTTTTGTAGATTTTTTTGCCTGCTTTCCGAAAATATGAGTATCAACTTGCGTAAACTTGCGCAGATACTGTTCCGGGATGCCAGAGTCTTAGAATGTTAGGGAAACCAGTAAAATAGGTGAATACACTAATCTCGTACTAGATTACCATGGTTTTACCAACAGTTACCAGAGTTTACCAGTTTACCAGTTTACCAGAGTTAGTCTATGGTTATACCATTCTTACAAAGAAAAGTTGTTATACATCCTGGAAAACCGGCCTTTGATTTAAAGCCTGGAGTGCCGAATCCGATACAACGAACTCAGCTCATGTCTAACGAAATTACTCACTCAGTTTTCCAAGCAACTACTGAACTCGTTGAAACAACTGCCAAATGAATGGTACTATGATTGCATCCATTGTTTTGGAATTTTATTGAAATCGGTTCTCTGGTTCCGGAGATACCCTTGGGGAAGTGGCCAATTTATTACTTAGATCAAAGCCCAGCATGCGACACCTCAAATTACATGAGAATTCAATAATAAGTTCACATTGGCCACATCCGGTCTGATGTTCCGGCTACTCCCGGGAAATTGTCCAGATTCGAATTTGAATTGAAACCCCTTATGTGATCCATCAAATATCATGAGAACTCAAAAATAAGTATACAGTTTCCAGGTTCACAATGACCAGATCCGGTTTTGTATTCCTAACCTTGTAGCACACTTGTTGCTATTCAGTTGAGGCAACATAAATATGACTTGCTAAATCATAATCAAGTTAGAACAACCAATAATGATTGTAGTGTGCTACTTGGGTAGTACTCCCAGGGAAGTTCAAAACGGTCTGATCTCACGATAAGTGAATAATGTTAGGTTATTATTTTCAAATAAATTTACATAAAAGTTTCATTTTGGTTTGGTTTTGGTTTCGTTTTTCCTATACTTTTCTTGTTATAAAACTTTAAACCCTTGGAGCGTAAATTGTGCATGAACAGTAATAGTCAAGTGTTTTGCTGAAACAACAAAATTCCTGCAGAAGCGGAATCAAACTTCTATTAGTATGTGCGATCACATTGCATTGCAGTAATATGTGTGATATGGAATTATTCAATCCTTCTCCACAATGCAACCTAACAGGATAAAGTGAATCCTGGAAAATGCGAGAGTTTTTTTTAAGGTTAAGCAATTTCCTTGGAAAAATGTACAGTCAAGATGTGAAAGTGTAAACTTTATACGAATTTATCGGCTTTTAAAAAATCATTTGATCATTTGTGTAACGAGTGCTTAATTAAAAATGAGAATGATTTCAATACCTTTCTGTTATTAAAATAAAGAGCGTAATTTTTTTTCCCCGACCAACTTGCCCCAGTGCCGTCCCATTGAGGATTTTTTCGGCTCCCTCAGTGCCCTAGTGTACAAAAATAATTGGTGGGCCTAGGATCCAAAGCAGCTGACCACGAAGATCCGGAATTGTATCCGGAAGATGGACGTCAATGCCATCCAGCGCTCTTGTGAGAACATCGCGACTGATTTGCGTCGTATGGCTGACCAGGGCCCCTTCTCCAACATTCATTGACGTTTTTTGAAGAATAAACATTATGTTTTCAATAAAAAATACTGAATTGGTTGAAATTTTTTCTGTGCTGTATGACTGAAGAAATTCTCATTTTTTTTATCGCACACCCGTTATATGTAGCACGACATTATTTTTTATCTTATTTTTTATTATTCCACATCAATCCTTGCCGACATACGGTATACACCAAATAATGGTTAGATTAGATTTAAATTCAATAAATTGCTATATTGATATGTTTTAAATTGTTCTCTTTTTTGATTCCTTCTAAATAAAAATAGCATTCAAAAGAAAAAGTCTGCTTGAAGCAACAAACAGCATTGAAGAACATGAAAAAATAAAGAAAAATAGATAGCGTCATTTTAGATCGAATTCATGATGATAAAGGTGGCGATGCTAAACGGATTTAATAATGTTTTGGGTAGATTATAATCGTCGATGGAACAAAGTGCGACGAAAAGTTGGACAAAAGGAGGAGTTCAACAGGGAAAATGTCGACTGGTTGTTAGAGTTCTTGATATTTGACTAATCAGAAGTGTATGGTACTGGAAACACGAAAGTAGGAAGACCCCAAAAGAGTTTCGCCAAACTGTGTGAGTAAACTGAGTGATTAAAAGCTACAGAGCTTCAAAAAAAAGGTCATAAAACTTATGGAGAGGTTGCAGCTACCGCTATGCTGAAGAATAAGAAAAACCGGGCCAGTCGTACAAAAATTATTATTCTCTGAAAAATATAAATTTTCAAAAAAATTACTAACAAAAAATTAAATTCAAGGCATAAATTTTCAGAAAAGCAACAAACCTACCAAATATTGTCAATTTTTATTATCCTTTTTATCTATTTTGGTATGGAATTGCTGAATTATCAAATTTTTCGCACGTCCGGATCTTTCGAAATATCATACAATGGCCACTCAGAGCCATACATTGTTCTTCACATCGCTTTACTTTTCACACTGTGCTTTAGAACGAGACTAATCCGGATATTCCATGGATCATAAAGTGGCCATATCTCGGTAGTGTGGCCTTATACGACAATTGTAATTGAATATTTGAAACCAACGACTCAAAATAACTTGGAAACACATAACTTTTCTTTGTAAAATCTATTTTTTGACTTTGTTCCGCCTTTTGTCACAGGACTGAAGCGGCTGTCATCCATGAACAACAATCGTTAAGCCGAAAATTTGGTGCTGCGTGTGGTGCTAATTTGACAGCTCGGTTTTCTTGAAGCCTGTAGACAGCAAACACAATATACGCGGTGGAAGTTGGCGTAATTTTCGTTAATTTGATTCGAGAGTAAAGTCTTCCGTGTTGTACTTAGTGCAGTGATTATCACAACGATAGTATTTTTTCATTGTTTATCAGCCAAGTATAATAATGTTTTATCTATATTACTGATACTAGTAGGTTGTTAGAAGAAATATCATAAGGAATTATAATCCACTATGATCCGAGCTTAAAATGTTCAAATCGTCATTAGCGCCACACCAAAAGTAGCAGGCTTCAAGAACTAACGCCTGCTTCAGTCCTCTGCCTTTTGTATGGAATGGAATCACTGTGCGGTAAGTTGTAAATGCGTCACTCAGGAATATCTGTTCAAATTGAACACCCAACTAACACAATGATTCAAACAAATTCTTATGCAATCATAATCAGCTGGTAAGGTCTAAGGCAGTCGAAGGATTTGTTGAGTGGACAAGGGTTCGTGGGGTCACCAGTCCCTTGTCATGTGAAGACACGCAGTCTCCTGGCCGTAGTTTTCCGAAGGTCCTCATTGAGATCGACTGACCCTGCTACAACAAACCATCAAGCAGGCTATTCTCTCGGGGTAAACTGCTGAGGATAGTCCTGCAATAGGTAATAGTAGGTAATTCTTGCACTGATGGTGGGTTCTTATCACATCACATCACATCACATTGATAGAAGCGTTTCAGACTACCTAGTTCATACAGCCAAAAGTTCAAAAGGTGGCAAAATGCGTAATACAAATGTTGCAATTTTTGCAAACATATCTTGAGAAAGCTGCATGATTCGGAAAATGCAGTTTTACCTATCTTGACTCACATTGCGTTTCGTGAAATAAATGAAGCCATGAAGTTTTTTTTATATGAGTCGTCATCGGCCTCAAATCTTACACTTAACAACTAATACACTACACCACCTCACCCACACACCTAATTTTTCGTTCCAAATGTTCCATTTGTTCTCCAAGTTACGATCCAATCAAATTAAACAAAATCATGCGAAATCGCATTGTTCAATATGCTTTTTCTTGGGTGTAAACAAATCCAGTCAAGGTTAGTTAAACAAAAGCAAAAAATAAATTGTACTATGAGAAAGAAATGGGTCAAAGACGTCATTTGTGAACTGGTCTAAATACTAAATATTAAATAATAACGATCGCCATACATTTGCTCCTTCTGCAGCAGCACCATCTCCTTGATGATAATGTTCTGACTGAGACAGGACTTCGGGTCGCATATCTCACGGGCCAGTTGCTCTCGTAATCTCATTCTGGTCACACTAAGCCCGGTATGAATTTTAACCATACCTCGCCGCACTCTGGAAGCAACTGTAACTAACCATCCGTCGTCCCCCCTAGTTAATACTGCTGTTTCGATTGTCACCAAAGGAGGTTGGACTAATACTGCTGGCGGTAATTATTTCGCACTTTTATCCACACGCAAACATGATTCCAACCACCCAACAATCCGACGGGTGCGAAATTGCAGCGGTGGAATAGTTTGCGAAAAATATTTGCTGTCTACAAACAAACGACTTATTTGCGCTCAACAAAATACTGTTCTAAGAATGATTTCACTGCACGCACGAAAACCGGCGGCGACGAGAATGTGGCAAATGCGATGCGGTTATGGCCGCGTACGAAAACTGACTGGTGGCTCGACTTCAGAATGACGAAGTCCTATTTCACACGACCCCATCGAGGAGATCGACGACGACGACGACGACGACGCATTCCCTATATCCTTACCAAAAGCCCGGAGTCAAGAACATGCGGAACTGGAACAAAAGAACATTCTACTTTTACTTTGTCTTGCCCACCCGCCCACTTATTGAATTTCCCCGGTGAAGCAGCAAAACTAAATCAAGCTGTTTATGTGGTTTTGGGGTAACTACTGTTTAGGGGAGTGACACGCGCCTTCTGTATTACTACCGGCGACGTATCCAGGACATGGAGATTCCTTCTTTTACGAATACAAAATCAGGACCCTCGTTGGGTGAAGTCGAATCGGATCTTTTGCACGGGAACATGAATAACAGTCGTCCGGACTTGGTTCCTTAATGTGGCCCCAAGCAGTACAGTGTGCTTGGTGTGCCTGATTTGGCGAAGTGAGTACGTCCGTCGGGTCACGATAATGCAATAAACCAATTTCATGGAAGAATTTCAGCGAATCGTTCGGTGATGCCTGCTGAAGCTCAAATGAGTGACGTGTCCCGGAAAGGATGAATAGAATATGTAGCAATATGTCGGGAACAAATTGTATGATTTTCTGACTGTTGTGTAGCGGTGATGGTTTCCAGAACGTTTTTTTTTTTGGTTGTTCAATGTTGGAATGTGGGATTTATATGGCAGATGTCAGTCTTATTCCATGGATGGACGTTGTTTGAAGTCAGAGCTTATTGATGGCACGGATATTAACGCAGTTAAGAGGTAAACTGAAATATATTGCTCATCATGAAGCCGTCATTTCCGTACAACTGTAATTTTGTTTTGTTTATTGTCAGCAAAAAGAACATCTTTTCTGACTTTAAGCCTAATGTAAGATTTCCAGATTGAAGTTTCCAAAAAAAAAAATTATAGTGTGTGGAAATTGCCTTTAAAATCTACAATTTATAAAAAGAGTAAGGTAGTTTTGGGTAATTTGTGCAAAAAAAATAAAGTGCACTTATATTTTAATTGCTTTTTGGGGTTCAGCGATCACTTATTTTTGATTGTATAAAGACAGATTGCAATACTATGACATGAGCATGAGCATATCAATCACCGTGGTTTGCCTACTTATTGATCGAGACCAGCTGAATTGCACAGAACCAACAGATATGCCTGGAGTGGTAAATCGTTCTCAATGTGCAATTCCTGGTAGTCTCAGTTTTGGATCAATACCGACAATTGGCCACCCGTGTAGATCTACTGGAAGGAAGGAATGTTGGTTGGATCTGTTTGCAGAGGCCGTATATACCACTGCCCCCACAAGTGTCTCAGGAAGGAGTTTATTGATGAAAGAATTTGTTCGTAGGTCCATCTTGGATGATGATTATAATCCGTTTTCAATTGTTTAGTCGTTTTCGTCTCCTATCAGTGACAGATGATAGAGACAGATTGGATACTATTTTATAGATACTGATTCAAGATGCCTTAAAGTTTATAAACCTTAAAGTGTCTACTGCGCTACTGAGATGCTACTGCAAATTTTCATGCAATCCCCAATCCATGAGCATAATGTGCGGCAGAAGAAATCTCGCGTTCAGCCCAAGAGCATTAGTCTGGGAAGTTGTTGGAAAAACAAGATTTAATGGGGAGTTCTAAAGAATGTTGACATTTCATTACACCAACCATGTTTTGCAAAACGTAATCTTTTTCATATTGATGAATTTGTTGTACAAGATTTTGGTTTCACTGCCAAAGGGAAGCAAATCATACTCAGAGTTGACTTTTCAACAATCGGATTTGGCTTAGCAAAGAAGCTACAAATCTATCACGCCAAGCACTAGTGTTCAAATCTTATGCTTGGCAATGTTTAATTTTTTTCCATTTTATGTTATATAAATCTTCACTTTTTACGCTTTTTACGTCACATTAAAAAATGAAATTTATACATTTAAATTTATAACCTGTTTTGGTCATTCGGCTGTACTTTCAACTTGTTTCTTGTTTAACCCAAGCTGTGTTGCTTGGGAGGAGCTGGGTCCATGTTCTACAACAGCTGGTGTATCCTAAAGTTGGTGAAATTTATAATTTATAATCTTAATAGAAATTCCGGTTTTCAATAGTTGTACAACGTGTTGTGAATGTGTATTATCCATTTCAGATTATTCTTTTAAATCACCAAAAGTCGCCAATTTTAGGCTTCATAAGTATAGCCGATTCTCATTGGATCCATTGACCTCTGACCAGTTGTTCTAACTCGTGGTTTATTGAATAGATGCAGGCTCGAATGCTGATTAAAAAAAGAGCTTTTGTTTCGACCAACCAGCAATTATCATTATTAATATGGTAAATTTGATTCCTTTAGTTGTATATATACTTTTGAGAAGCAAATTCTTTCTTAGAAATCATCACAAATAAGCTTCCATGCATAATACAAAAAATCTTGTTTTCTCACTAAAAATTCACACTTTGTGAGTGGCCTTCCAGAAAAAGAAAATTACAAGCTAGTATCATATATGCAGTGGCGTCTCGTGCATATGTGCACCTCGTGCACTGCACAGTCAAATTGTATATTTCATGTATTATCAAATTCATCGATTTAATACTCCGTTAATACTCGCAGACTGGGCATTTCAAATGGTGCACCAGATCCTGTATATACCACACGTGGATCGTTTGTAGATGTTTTTTTTTTTTTTCCTATAACTTGATTTCCGATGAGTTAGTGTCTGTTTTGTGCACTTTGTGGTCTGCACAGAGTAGTTTTACTCACTGGCTAGTTGCAATTTTATTCTGTTGTTTTGGGACATTGACAAGGTACTTTTTGTGGCATATCACAAAAGACTCGGCAAAGGAGGAACTATGGAGCAAGATATTGTTGTCAAAATTGACTTCCGGGTTCGAAAGAAAGTGCACAACCGGTTAATTTTCTCACGAGACGCTACTGCATATATGTAACCAGGTCTGTTATCCCAGATATCGTTTTGATTTGCGCTGTTATCGCTTAACAAATTTAGTTATCACCGTTGGCTAATTTTGTTATCATATGTTATCATTTTAGGCAGAGTTTGAAATTCTCACTCAGCAGGTGAAAACCATGCTCTCTCTCAAGCAGGTTGTCGATGAGTAGCGAAGCGTTCACATTTTCATCTCTCCTTTTTCGCCGATAATTCATTATCCTCTCTCTTGCATATGCGAAAATATCTCTCTCCAAAGTTCAACGAAGATATTTTCTCATTTCACTCTGGAAACATGCTACCTAGATCGTATACGAGGAGCATATACCGAGGAGCATAAAACGAGGAGTCACAACATGAAAAAAAATGGCTTTTTATAGAATTACAATGTCAGATGGTGCATTTTCAGGTGTCAAAAAGTAAGTGAAAAATAATTATCGGCATCTAGGATTCACTGAATAAGAAACGATTTATCAGCTACTCATGCTCTCCGAAAATTATAAATCGCCGTTGCTTTTCTCGCGAAAACTGCTGTTAGCGTATAATAGTCTCTGGCTTCTCACATTCTCATCTGTTTCTCCAAGCGGGTGAAAAAGGACCTTTCTATGCTCAAATAAGCGAAAATTTCGGCTCTGATTTTAAGCATCAAATCTTCGGCGAACGTTACTAATTTAATGAAAAACTTTAAATAATACCAGTATATTGAACAAGAAATTTTGCTTCTTATCAACTTTTTTTTTCAGATATTATGTTGAGAATTTTGTTTCAAATTGAAAACATAGTTTGAAATTATTTGAATAAATTTGCTTAGAACACAGAGTTTGTTATTATTTATAATAAATTAAGCTATTATTCTGAGATTCAACGAGTATTTTTTTGTTATTCATTATGTTATTTTGGCTGGTTATTCAGTCTCAATGATAACATACATAGATAACAAGTGATCAAACAATGATAACATGGTATCAGAATTTGGTATAGTTCTTTGCTCGGGCAACAGCATCCTGACTGTTAGTAGAAATCAGTTCAAATTGGCTCTTTTGCGTCACTAAAATATCTTGTCTTCCTAATAAATATTCTCCATTTCAATTTGCGAGAGACCCAAAAAACATCCTCACTGTTGATTTAAATCGATCCAAATCGACTCCCTAGCATTATTCAAAACTACCATTACACTTTGTGAGTGACCTAAACAGTTTTCTTGTTGTCGTTTCAAATCGGTCCACGAACGTTTTCATTAACCTTGCAAATGGATACCCTCCATCACATTTTGTGAAATACCCCAGCAGCCCTTGTAAAGGGTGTCCCACATAAAATTGCACCATGAAAAAAAAAGATGTAGAAAATTACCTAGTAGACCGTTCCTATTCAAACAGCCAGTCAATAAAATATTAGTAAGTAAGCTTTTGGCATATTTACTTCAGTCAACTTCAATACCATAACCGTAAGCTCGCACTTGACGGTCTCTCCACTCATTAGGTTCTATGCAACATCTGGCTGAAGCTTCTTCTGTACGGAAACCCACTTTTTCTTCATGTCTTCCTTAGATTTGGCCTCCATAGGATACTTCCGTAGTGCTTGTTTCATAATAGCCCAGTATTTTTCGATGGGCCTTAGTTCCGGTGCGTTGGGAGGGCACTGTTCTTAGGTTCAAAAGTGACCCCGTTGGCTTCGTAGCACTCCAAGGCCACTTTTGAATAGTGGCACGAAGTTTGATCCGCCAAATCATGTATTTCTTGGTAAACTACCCTTTGCTGTTGACATAAGTCGGTCAAAATCGGCTCTCAAGCGTCATTGAAAATACCTTGTCTTCCCAACGGAAATTTTAGTGGCCTCAACAGAATGGCATTCTTACTGTTGGTCTCAATTGGTCCGCATTGGCCCCTTCGAACGGTTTAAATATCCCTGTCTCCCATCACACTTTGTGAGTGGTCCAAAAGCATCCTTACTGTTCGTATAAATCTGCTTTCAAGAGCTATTAAAACCTTTTCTATACAATGGAAAATAACCATCACACTTTGTTCTCACCGTTGGTTTAAATCGGCTAGTAAGCGTAGTTAGAAATGTTGTTTTCCCTACGAAGTAAACCATCATCGCACTTTGTGAGTTACCCCAATAGTGTCGTAACCGTTGCTTTCAATCGGTACTCATATTTATATACACAAACGATTTTTTTTACACGGGGGATACGTTCGAGATACGGATAACTATGAAACCGCTAAAAAAACACGACTAAGTAGAGTTGATCTTGCATGAACATGCATGAATTTTTTAAATAATTTCGATTTTGTTTGCAAATGTTATTTTTTCATGCAATGATCAAAATACAGTTTTTGAAATTTTGAGTATTTACACAAAAAATTGTGATTTTTTTTTAATAACAGCCATATGATTACTTTTTGCCCAGAACGGAAAATGTGATTCGAATGAGCTCAATAAGTTGTTCCGTTGTGGAGTTATTTCCGACAACAAACCGTGTAAAAAATGACGTTAGTGTACATATTCGTGCATCTCCTTTTAATAGTTTTGTTAAACGGAGAATAATCTGAAAACAAAGTTAACCCTGCTGTCAACCCAACCCTTTTATCAAACATCCCGTGCAGATGATTCCTCGGCTTCCAACAAAGCGAGAATCACATCAACACTTTCCTTATTTGACCTGCTTCCGGGTGGGGCTGGTAGTGGCATTATTTTGGATGACTAGTTTTTACATATTGAGGAGGAAATTGGTCGCTTGAAAAACAACAAAGCCGCTGGTGTTGGCCAACTCCTAAGCGAGCAATTGAAATACGGTGGTGATTCACTGGCCAGAGCGCTGCACTGGGTAATTACCAAGATTTGGGAGGAGTAATGTTTACCGGAGGGTTGAATGGAGGGAATAGTGTGTCCCATCTGTAAAAAGGTCGACAAGTTGGATTGCTGCAATTATCGTGCGATCACGCTACTGAGCGCTGCCTACAAGTTGCTCTCCCAAATGTTATGCCACCATCTGTCACCAATTGCAAAGGAGTTCGTGGGGCCATACAAAGCGGGATTCATGGGTGCCCGCGCTACTACGGACCAGATTTTCGCAATTCGGCAAGTGCTGCAGAAATGTCGCGAATACATCGTGCTCACACATCATCTTTTCATCGATTTCAAATAAGCGTATGATACAATCGATCGAGACCAGCTATGGCAAATCATGCACGAATATGGATTTCCCTGACGCGGTTGATCAAAGCAACGATGGATCGAGTGATGTGTGTCTTCCGAGTATCAGGGACGCTCTCGAGTCCCTTCAAATCTCGGAGAGGGTTACGCCAAGGTGATGGATTGTCGTGTTTGTTGTTTAACATTGCACTGGAGGGTGTGATTCGAAGAGCTGGGATAGACACGAGTGGCACAATCTTCAGGAAGTCTGTCCAACTATTTGGCTTCGCCGAAGACGTTGATATCGTAGCACGTAACTTTGAGACGATGGCGAAAACGTATATCAGACTTAAGTCTTAAGCTGGTAAGATTGGGCTTGTGATTAATGCGCTGAAAACAGAATACATGAAGGAACGAGGCTCACGAGAAGACAATGTTAGCCTCCTAGCACGAGTTCAGATCGACGGTGATGAAATCGAGGTAGTAGACGAATTCGCGTATCTGGGCTCATTGGTGACCGCCGATAACGATACCAGCAGAGCAATAAAAAGGCGCATTATGGCTGGCAATCGTGCCATCTTTGGACTCCGAAGGACGCTTACATCGAACAAAGTTCGCCGAACCACAAAGTTGACCATCTACAAGACATTAATTAGACCGGTAGTTCTCTACGACCACGAAACATGGACTTTGCTAGTGGAGGACCAACGCGCCCTTGGAGTCTTTAAACGGGAGGTGCTGCGTACGATCTACGGTGGAGTGCAGATGGAAGATGGAACGTGGAGAAGGCAAATGAACCACGAATTGCTGGGAGAACCTCTCATCGTACACATCATAAAAATCGGTCGATTACGATGGGCTGGACATACCGTTAGAATGTCGGACGACAGCCCTGTGAAAGTGGTTCTCGGAAACACAAGGTACAAGAAGAAGAGGCGCGCAACGAGCAAGGTGGATCGATCAAGTAGAAGGCGACCTACGGATCCTCCGCAGACAGCGAGGCTGGCGAGGTGCAGCCATGGACCGATTACAATGGAAACGACTTGTGTGTACAGCAGAGGCCACGCCGGCCTTATTCTGATTGGTAAGGTAAGGTAAGGATGGAGAAAGGTGGCAGATTTTTTCAAGTACATTAAACTGTTAAATTTCGCGGAAAGTTTTGTTGTCATTATATGAAACGGTTTCAGTTTGAAACTAGACGGACGCCTGAGGAGTTGAGTACAGGTGACTCGTGAGGGAGTAAGTGCCCAAGTAACACCAGGAACATCTTCGTTGACAAGAATATAAGAACTTTGTTGTAAATAAATCGTGAGGATGAAATACCAAACATGTCTAGTCTTGAAAAAGTTTTGAGGATGTTTTTCTACACATATTCGGTTCAAACGTGGTACCAGAACAGCGAACACATTTTTGTTCAATGTTTGTTCGATCAACTTGAATTTTACTTCTTGAAAATATCGGTGACTTCTTTTTTTTAACATCGGTGACTGTTTGTCATCTTACCACTACAAACTATCTTTACTCACTTTTGAGTAGTCACAATTTTGACTGATTTGAGTCAAATGTAATTAATTGTGTGTTGTTTGGAAATAGCGTGTATGCTAGTTGTTTGTAAATATGTTGATAGGTTGCATTCAAGATGAAATTTAGACATATTTTGAACATCCTCACGCAATAGTGAAATTATTCAGAATAGATTGTGGATCCAATACAGTGACGGCTGAAAATATGTATAAACCATTTATTTGAAATATTGGAATAAAAATAAACACTACCTAAAGACAGATTGTGGTGCAACTCACTGATTCAAATAGTTGCCGAATTGGACATAGGAATTTATTCAAATGTTACGTAAAGCAACACGCTTGTTACGCTTTTTTATCAGGTAGTCTTTTGAGATGTAGCTACGCAAAACATAATTAAAAAAAATTATATGTATTTTCCGTCAATTGACGTCAATTTCACAAAAAAAAAACGCAGAATATTAAAATCGAACATTTGAAAATCAAATGTGTTACTAATATTTTTACTGCAAACTTTGGAAAACGCCATGTTGATTTTGGTGGATTCCATAAAGAAATATCACTCAAATTCAATATTTTATTCGAGGTTTCTTACGTTTTTTAATCCAATCAATGGCGGATGTTATTAGGGAAGGTAAAACGATTAGTTGCACTGCTAACCTTGAGCCGCATATACAATTTTGATACAACTTTAACTCCAATTTCAAAAAGAAATGAACAATCATATTTAACGCTTAAAATACTATTAGCTACGATATCCTTTCGCCATTGAAAAATCTTGATTATATTTTATTAACTTTATTCATTTTAGTAACGTGCTAACTTTGACAAACAAATCATTAAGTTATACGCACGCTCTTTTAAGCATCCATAGAACATAATATTTGTTTTATGGATGTACTACAGAACATCTGGTATGACCTAAAAGATGTTCAAAAATGCCACGCTTTTTCGATTATATGCGTGTATGAACTTAAGTTTTTGGCGTTAGGAAAAAAACTCGAGCTTTGTCTAAAAGGCGTATTTTTAACATAAACATAAACATAAGGAGTGTATCGAAAAGTAGTTATAAACATTCGATGCGTTATTACGCATAAACTACTGTATATATTTTAGCGTGTAAGCGCCATTTGCTTTGTTTACATGTCAAAAATGATTATTCGGTTCATTCATTTCCGTTGATAAAGTTGTATTCAAAATGTCGCGAATTGAATTTGAGACTAAAGAAAATTCTGCACACTTGGTGCACCGAAAAGTGTTACTTACAACCAGATTGCGAAAAGAGTAAATGTTCAACCGGCAAGTGTAAAACGCATCATCGAAAAGTTTGGTAAGGAGTGCTCCCTCAAGGATTTACCAAGAAGTGGCCGGAAACCCGGCTCCAGCAACCCCGATTTGGACCAAAAGTTGTGGATTATATTCAACGGAACAAATCTGCCTCTACTCGCGATCTAGCCAAGAAGTTCAGGACCAGCATCGGAATGATTCAACGAATCAAGCGCAGGAATGACTTGAAGACGTACAAAAAGCAGAAAGTGCCCAAACAAACTCCGGAACAAAAGTCTCGTGCCAAAACCAGGGCTCAAGCTGTACAGCTGCAATTTTGGACAATGTCGACCAGTGCATTTTGATGGATGACGAAACATACGTTAAAGAAGATTCAAGAACGCTACCGGGGCCGCAGTTTTATACTAAATCTGTTGGGGAACGTGTGCCAACCGCAGATACGACTGTTGCGATGGAGAAATTCGGTCAGAAGGTGCTCATTTGGCAAGCTATTTGCACATGTGGCTTGCGTTCTTCAATTTTCTATACAAAAGGAACTATAAATGCTGAGATTTATCAAAAGGAATGTTTGAAGAACAGGTTGCTACCATTGTATAAAGCACCAGTCCCCTCCTCTCTTCTGGCCAGATTTGGCATCGGCACATTACGCCAAATCCACTCTACAGTGGCTGACGGAGAATAACATCAAGTTCGTAGAAAAAGACATCAACCCACCAAACTGTCCCCAGTTGCGACCGATCGAACGCTATTGGGCAATAGTCAAGCGTATATTTAAGAAGGATGGTACAGTGTCCCAAAACATGACCAATTTTAAGAAAAATTGGGCAGCGGCATCCAGGAAGTGCACAAAGGTCACTGTGCAGAATTTGATGGCAGGTGTCAAATCAAAGGTACGGGCATTCTACAGAAATGAACATGATGACTAGTTTTTCCGTTTGGATCTTTTGTAAACATGTTAAGCTATAATAAACTGAAATAGTATGTTAATTTTAACCATGTTTTCATGCCTATTTTATTATTTGGAAGTTTATAACTACTTTTCGATACACTCCTTAACATAACATGTTTCGGTTGCCTATTGTTCGTTGCGCGAGTGATCGAGTGAGCATGAAAAGTCGTGGTTCGCCGGGTAAGATGGATCGGTGGTGAGTACATAGTTAATTGTGATCCAAATTATTTGTTCGCCATGCTCGTCGGGCCACCCTATCTTGGAACAAATAACCCACTGCCCCATTTTTTTTAAGTGACTACAGCGGCATCCGTTCTGTCGGTGTAGATCGCTCTAAGTTGGCCTTAAGGCGTTGAGATGGGTTGACTTGTTTTCTTAATGAAATACCTCTATCACACTCTGTGAGTGGCCCCAATAGCATCCTTAGTGTTAGTTTAAACCGGTCAAAATCTTCTTTTTAGCATAATTAAAATGCTTTGTTTTCTCAATGAAATACCACAATCATACTTTGTGAGTGGACCCAATAGCATCCTTACTGTTGGTTTGAATCGATTCAAATCGAAAATCGGTAATAATTTTCAAATTTTTCATTTAACAGCTTATCGTCAACCAAAATGAACCCTGCTGTTGCCAGGTAACAAAATTGAAATTTCATTTTTTTTTAAATTTTTACTTCTTTTTTGATTATTTTTTATGCCTTTTTCTCATTTTTTTTCACAAAAAACTCCTGTTTTTAAAAAGGCTTGCTTTACTGCTTTTCTATTGATTAATTGAAACCTAAAGGAATTGAAGAAATTAATTAGTAAATTTCTATTAAAAGTTATGTGTTTTTCAGTGACAAAAACTATTTTGTTCAACTTTAACCTTCAATATATTTGAAATTATATCAGCTAGAAGCTCGAAACTTGAAATTTCTCTTGGTTTATATCCCAAGTAACATAGCCTTAACTATCCAGCTTTATTAGGTTTTATTAAAGTTTTATGAAAGCCACGAGAAATCACTTTAAGTCTATTATGGCACCAAGAGGTGCCAATATGAATCCAATTTTAATCAGGTTTATGAAAACCCACACAGCTTGTTTACAGCGATCATTAGACCTTGTTTTCCCAAATTCTCTTTACTCCTATCAAAGTTTTTATTTTGACTTTATGAACTCGTAAAATGCTGTTTTGAAATGCCGTTTTAGGGCTCATTCATTTAATCTTATTTGGATAAGTTGAAAAACCATTTTGCCTCAATTAAATGCATTAGATCGGAGATCAATTTTGGCATTATTTTAGACAACCTTATTCAATTTTCTAATTTTTGTCCGACTCATTTCTTATATTGTAATGGTGGTTTTTGTTTGAGCCATGAACCACTGTTAGAAGCCTAGAGACATCGAAAAGTGACACGTGGTTAGAACAGTTAACTACTGAGCAATCAATCGTTATTGTTTCAACAACATGCAGATCAGATTTTTTGTTGTTTGCGTTTCCGTTCATTATTTTTATTTCAGACTGGAACCATGGAACTACAACAATAACCGTCTGATCGAAAACAGAGAAACACGTCGTCCCCATTCTGTTATATTTGATTAACCATCAAACGAAGCGGAGAGGACTTGAACCAAAAAGTTTGAAACGTTGGAAACACACAAACACATACAGCAACTCATCAAACAACAAGGACGACATTAGGCATGTCTATGTTGTTGGATCATTAGACAGACAGAACCAAACCGGTATCCGAAATCCACCCCACCATCGCCGGGGCCAGTGACATTTGAAGTTGATCTCTATTTTGATTTGTTTTTCGGTTAAAAATATGAACCTTGAAAAATGTTTTGTCGAAAAAATGAGCCAGTGACCAAACTCAAACTTTTTCAATTACATCAACTTTGAATCAATCATTACATTGCAGTTTCTAGATCGAATCCTGCACGAGTGTACCCCCAAGTACTTCCGTTCACACTTGTTCTATTTTCTTGTACCAATTTCCGTTGCCATACGCCTGGGCACTTTCACCAGCCCGGTAAAATATGACGGTAGTAAAAAAGCCGCCAATGAAATAATATATACAAATCTCCATAGCTACCGATCACACCCCCAACTGAAAATGCTGCACGAGCTGTGGATGTGCTCCTTAAGAATGTGACTTGATAGGCCTGTCTGGACTGGGAATCCATCAAAACCGTGGTTGTTTTGCAGTGGCTGGAAGTAACAAGTTTCCGTGACTGGTTTCACCCAGCCATCTAGTCAGAACTTTCGAGGGAGGATTTTGAATGGATTTTAAAATAAAACCATGCATTACACTGACAAACTTTGATGGATTGTCATGCAATCGTATATCAATCCATTGGTTGTCGCAGAAAGAATGAACTGTTTTCTACAAGAATCGATTCTGCCGGTGCTTACGAGAATAAGGTTTTTTGAACTTTGAGCAGTTGCTTCGTTTACATCAGTATCCTTAGGATTGGGCTTACTATGGACGGACGACCTGATTTGAAATTGGCCAGGAAATTGCAGGAGAAAGTGCGCCGGTTTGGAAGGGAATGATGAGCTATTTCCGGTAGCAGTGGAAAGTGTAAACATGGAAACTTTATCTGTTGCGGGGGAAAGGAATCAGCCGCAAGTTGGTTAATCTTTTAGGATTCAACACTTTTTGCTTGTTTGTGACTTGTTCGGGGTGAAATACAAACTGAATATATAGACATAATAATGACTTAATTTCACCACAAACAGCGCTATCTCTGTCCCATTTTACTCTACTCCCCGCCCCGCTACTGTATTCGGTACCTTCTGAGACTTACGTCATTGAAACTTTAAATTAGAACAACAAACTTGTCGTGTTTTAAGAGTTTGCCACTGTTCCGAAATTTCCTGCTAAAGAAGCCTTGTGACTTGTGGTTTCAACTATCTTCAGCCTAGATCTTGCTTGAATGTCTGATTACTTCCTTCGAATTTAGCATAAACCACTAATAAAACAACGGAACTTAACATTCTTCGGTGTAATGGAAGGCAACAACCTCTGCCAGCGGGTCAGTAACACAATCAGCGCAACAAAACTGTGTACTTTTTTCCATTCACGAGTCACAGGACCACGGTGAAGGCAGAGGTTGTGCATAGTGAAAACAAAAAAAATCAAGATCGATCTATTTATGGATAAATTGGTGGCTTCTAACAAACAGGCGGGCCACATAATTAATTTAAACCCCAGTCATTTACTGAAAACATTATCGGAGGAGCTCTAGGCATGTTTTCTTATTCTCAATGGGTGCCCGCAATACTACGGACCAGATTTTCACGATTCGGCAAGTGCTGCAGAAATGTCACGAATCTAACGAGGCCACACATCACCTGTTCATCGATTTTAAATCAGCCTACGATACAATCAATTGAGACCAGCTATGGAAGATCAAGCACCATGGATCCAGTGATGTGTGTCGTCCGAGACTCAAGGACACTCTCGTGTCCATTCAGATCTCGGAGCGGGTTGCGTCATGGTGATGGCTTGTCGTGTTTGCTATTTAGCATTGCAATGGAAGGTGTGATTCGAAGAGCGGGGGTAGCCACGAGTGGTATGATCTTCAGGAAGTCCGTACAACTTGTTGGCGTCACCGACAATGTTATTATCATGGCACATAACTTTGAGAAGATGGGAGAGACTATCATCAGCCTTAAGGCTGAAGCTAGCTTGGGCTTGCGGTTCATGCGTTAAAGACAAAATGTCTGCCTTCCACCCTCACGGAAAGACACGCAAAGACAATGTCTGCATTCCACCCCGAATTCAAATCGAGGCGGTTGACGAATTCGTGTATCTGGGCTCATTGGTGACCGCCTACAATGACATCAGCAGGGGGATACAAAAGTGCACTATGGCTGGCAATCGTGCCTGCTTTGGACTCCTAAAGTACGCTAAGATCGAACAAAGTTTGCTGAGCTAGAAAATTTACCATCAACAAGAAATTAAATAGACCGGTTGTACTCTACGGCCACAAAATATGAGCTCGTGGAAGACCAACTTAGTCTTGAAATGGAAGGTGTATTTTTTTCCCTCAATTTGCACAAATAATACCCTTTATTTTGCCTGCTTAGCTGTGTAATTTCATCAAAGCCATCCTGAGATAGAGATGATTTACCTACACAGAAAAAAAAGTGTCCCCGAAAATAAAAACTGACCGTGAACTAGTTCACGATTTTAGACATTTCCCCTTCAAACGTTATGATTACGTGATCACGGTGTATTTTTGCTTGTTCTCGAATTCATGACTGCAGTTCACGGATACGGGCACGGAATTTTTCTTCATGTATTGCGTTAAAATATTAAGTGAATCGAGCTTTAAAATATTTTTTTTGGTGCAACTGATCGTTCAATCGCCTTGCTCTCAAACAATAAATTGTGGAGTATTTCTAAAAAAATAATGGATAAACTGAGTGTTTTTGATGGAGGACTGCAAATATTTACAAAGGGGTGTATTTTTGTAATTTTTTGAAACGAGATTAGCTTACATTTGAAATATTTCCAATACGAATGGTTGATTGATTAGTCTTTATTTTAGAGACTTTCAGCAATACGAATGGTCTCAGAAATAGCCAAGAGCTCTATGATTTGAAAAAGAAAACGATTGTTAACATCTTACATCGTCGTAACTCATTTGTTTGAACTATATTTTTTTACACACCAACGATTTGTCATTCGGCGTAGAAATTCTCTTTTAGGATGGGAAAAAATCGCCCTTTCGTGGTAACAGCTTTCTATTTTCATGCTCTTTGCAAGGAACTTCTAACCTATCTTCAAGGTGTCGGGCAGAAACCGCTCGCTGACAGAAAACTTGGACTGATTCAAAACTCTTATTGTGTATCTTAGTGAGAAGAATAGCACAGCATTGACGTTTACACACTTCGTGAACGGAGCTACATATGACCAGAGATGGCATTTCGCACAAATGTTACGCCGGTATAACCATAACTCACAGCAGATAAAGCAAAGTGCTCTTTTAAGGCCTCATCAAACTGCAGCGTTTTTTTGCCGCCGCTGAAGCGAAAAAATCGCCGCGGTGAGATTACATGGCGGCTTATGGGAGCGCACAAACCGACCGCCATATAATCTCACCTGCGGCGATTTTTTCACCGCTATTTTACTGCGGCGGCAGAAGAAAAACGCTGTAGTTTGGTGAGGCCTTCACTTACCACCGAGTACAGGGTAAAAGTGTGTGCCTGTGATGGGAGGGCTTGGCGTGAGTGAATCACTCTCTCTTCTCTCACCTACGATCGCTGCCGCGTACACTTGTGCGAGGACGTGCACGGAAAAAAATCCGTTGCCGGATTCATGAATAAAAATTCATGAAATCATAAAATGTGTCACTTCATGACATTATGACTATGGTTCATGATATCATGACGAAAACCACAATTATCATGAATAATAACAACTGCTCGGTTAAAAATGAGTCATGATCGCCACAAGCGTTATTATAAATCAATCTCCGTTTTGATGAATCCAACTCGGAATAAAATATCATACCGCTGAGTCATGGAATCATGACCCTCATTCATGCTTTATAACGGAAATTCAAAAAATCATGAACCAAAACAAACGTATCCATGAATTTGATTCATGGTCGTTCTATAAGCGTAACGCAAAGCTGTCAACCTGTCAAAAATTTTCATCAATTCAATCGAAGCGTGCCTAGCGGTCGGCGGTAATTTTCAGGTAAGGTTTTAAAATCCTAACAAATGCTCGAAAAAAACTAACTTGTGCTTAATTATAGTGTGAAAACATCAAGAGCACAGCTTACCGCGTAGTCGCAGCAGCAACGGGACACAGCAGCAGCAGTAAAAGAAGCAGTAACAAAACCTAGCTGTAAGTTTTTTTTCATCTTGATTTTTATTCGATTAGGGCGAAATTAAAACGTTTTTATTCAAAAATCACATCAAACTATAAGCTATTTGTGTCAAATAATTTTTAGGTTTGATTTTTTTGTTTTTAAATAGTTTGGAAATAGTTTAGAAGCCCTCTGCTAAAGAGACTCAAGACAGCTTCATACTGTGGAGGTGGAAGTTAGAAAAGTGGAAGTAAGTTAGAAAATCTTTGTAAATCGACAGCTTTGAAGACTATTCACTAAATTAAAGTTCGGAAGTCTGACTTTCGAATTCCAAACTTACTTCCGACCTTTACGTCAATCACTGTCACTGTCAATTCGCGGTCATGTCAAGACAGCAGCAATTAACACATGTAAATGTAAAGCAATGTTATGCATAGTATCATACTACACAAAATGAGTGCGGTAAGTTCTTGTTAACCCCATGATTGGAATAGGGTCGTGGGGTGATTGATCGGTTCTCTACCCTCTTTGGTCGAGTTAGTGTAAAGTCGGAGAATCTGTGGCGAAGTTGTATGACAGGTTTGTCAGACGGTTTGCCAAATCTGTCGTAAGACACAGACACTCCAACTCGACCAAATTTCCAGGGGCGGAGTCAATGTTGTACAATATTCGGAGCATGTGTGGGGGGCCTTACAATAGTGGGGCCTAGAAGCTGTATTTGCCGATAGAATCAGAATCTCCTAGATCAATCTCTATAGAGATATTCTGCAGTATTCTGCAAACAAAGTTTAGAATGTTTGGAATGCTGAAAGGTATACGTTTACTGAAGACAGTAAACGATTTGACGTAAACGTGCACTTTTATCACATTTTTTTTTGTTTATGTCGGAGTGAAATCAATCAATTGATGTTTCAATTTTTCTGAGAATGAGATGAATATGGGAGCATCAGATGAAAAATTGAACAATTCCTCTATATTGACTAATCTAGCGTGATAGCTTTGGTGTGTGAATAAAAAAGCAGGCAAGTTTTAATTTAGCCTTATGCATTGTTTTTTAAACGAAATACAAGATTACTACTACAACCGTTATTTCAATTTATTATAGTCAACACCACCCGCCATGAGTAACTCTGGACTAGTATGTTTAATTGCAATAGGAGATTTCCTGAAGCAAAAGTGTTGATGGCTCATTTGTCAAGTGTCACTTCTCACCATCTTAATCAACGCAGTCATTTCAAATGCGTCCAAGAAAACTGTGTCAGAAAATATACAAACAGTAGATGTTTTGTAAGCCATCTAAAAAAGGAACACCCTCAAATTGAACCGGAAGATTGGAGATCTAAGAGGCTACATATTGCACCAGTAGATAACAGGTAATAGATAACTTCAACCATTTGAATTTGGATACTCCCAGCAAAATCAAATCGAAGTGTCCAAATAAAAGTGGTTTTTAAGAGTGTCCAAATTACGTTGTTTACCCTTATTTCACAAAAAAAACAGGAATCCGGAAAAAACTCAGTTTTAAACACCATCCCTGACTTTCACGTTACTGACTTGAAGATTGTTGACTGCATGCATGACTATTATGAAGGTTTCGCACAAGATGCTCTTGCTAGTTGCATTCTTCGTTTCATTTCAAAAAGCTATTTATCACTATTCATACTGAACCAACGCGTTCAGAGATATGATTATGACATCAATGAGTGAAAAAGTATTCCACCACAAATAAAACAGAAGAATTCAGAGTGTCTGAAACTCAAAATGTCCGCAGGACAGATGAAGTGCTTTGTAGATAATGTCACACTAATGATTGGAGACTTGGTGCCGGCTGGAGATGAATGGACATTTCTCGTAAATTTCACTAAAGTAGGCTAATGAAACTGTCATTCACTACCGAGGAAATAATGTTAAAATATTAAAATAAAGTTAAAATATCTAATCAAATGCACATTAACACAATATAAAACTCATTTGATAAACACTTTTGCCAAAAGCACACTTCCTTACTCATTATCCGCTTGCAATCGAGTGGACAGGACCTACTCGATTTACATCAACGTTCATACCAGAAATGAAACAGAAATACAAAAAGATAGCAACAACCACATTATCGAGGAAGAATATCGCTCTTACATTAGCGATAAATGACCAATTTAAGATGTCATATAAAGTATTCACGAACACTCATAATTTCGGACCGCTGCAATTGGATGAAGGGACTGGATTTTACATAAAACTGCACTGCATTCCAATTCAACACGAATTGATTTCCGGTGACGGTAGTGTAATCGTTCGAGTGCTTAACTACGTTATGTTAGGAAAGACGAAAATAACAGCTGGAACGGTGTTGATTGCCAGGAGACATGACATGTTTCTCAAAGAAGTGCGCCATATCATCGAAAATAATGAAGTGATAACATTTGTCTGCCATACATATAAGGCCTGTGTGTTCGATGAACACCTGGATGCATACGTAGTTGATCCGCATAACTATGAAATCGGTTAATGCGGTATTGAAGCAATCACTCATTCTCCGTCTCATCTACTTCACCTACCAGAAGGCCGGAAAGCGATTCGCCTTCGAAATTAACGGTGGAACAAATAATTTTTTTTTAATTTACCCAAGAAACAAGACAGTTTTTTTATTGCTTTATTAACGAGACTTCTCGTAAGCAAAATAGGGTTAAAACTGTGATTACGATTGTCACAGAAATATGTTTTTAAAATTCAACGATTTGGTGCTATTTTGTTGTTGAGTTCATATTTGTATGCTTACTTTCTTTTTTTTTCATGTAGACTGCGGGTGACGTCGAATTTAAGATCAACCAGCGATTGGAGTTTCCTCGGACAAAATTTGAAAATGTCCAAATGCAGCCGCAAATAATCACGGTAGGAGCATCGCGACTCAATAAATCCATTATCGTGGTTTTCGGCGGCTCCGAGTACAAAGCAGAAAACATACTGCAATCCATATGTATGTGCATGCACGTAACGTACGTGTAGAACCTGCAGTACACGCCGGATTGTCGGCCACTGTGGCTGTTTCTACAAACCAATATGTTTAAAATACCAGCGTCGATCGTGGAGCTGCCGATGAGCACACGTGATTTGCTGAAGGCTATCGATTGTTAATCCAAATTTCCTTTGTATTCATGCCATTTCCGTAATATACTTAAATTGAATCGAAATCAAAAATTGAAATAAAAAAAATGAGTTTACTTATCAAACTCCTGAAAGAATCCGTTTTTCTCATATTCATAAGTATGTTTCATGTTACCATAAACTCGGTTCATGGTACCTATATGGAATCATGAATAATGTTCATGTTTTTCATGTTTTTTTCGTAGTTCCAAACGAAATGCTTCATGATATCATGAACCAAACTGTCCGTTTTCGTCACTAAAATTGGAATCATAAATGACAGGTGCTAATAATCATGAATAGTAGTGCATGTTTTCATGAATTTAATTTATGGTTACTAATCAGATGCTTCATGATTTCATGAATCAAGTTGCCACTTTCATCATCAAAAATCAAAAACATAACGCCATAGTGGCGTTACGTTGAATCATAGTAAGCTGATTCATGATTTCATGACTTTTATTCATGGTGTATATTCATAACATGAAAAAAGACGTTTTTCATGATATCATGAACCATTTTGCTAGTTTCGAGCACCGGATTTTTCCCGTGTGCCAGTGCTCTTTCTGTGATTCGCTGGTACGATTGATAGTGAAAACGTCGTCGAAGGTGTAAAAAATATCCGAAAAAATTAAGCGGAAAGAAACATGCTTCTTTCTTCCTTTGTAATATAGCTTCAAAGCGAATTTGCAATCACTGCTGTATATTAGCAGAAGAGTCACTCCAGTGAGCTTACTGGGGCGCACGCGTCAGGGAATTTGTCTACATTCGCTTCTGTGAATTTGAGAGTTCTTCTTCTCACTCTAGAGCAATCGAGTGTTGTGTAAATAAAAACTATTTTTTCCACTCGCATGCGCTACCCGCATGCAAACACGGGGGTGAATATTAACAAGAGAGAAGAGCTCTCGTTGAGGGAGGAAGAGTATGTGGAAAAACTTAAATCTCTCTTTACCACACTGAGGATATGGACATCACTGCATATGACTACGACTAATTCGTGGAAGATATTACATGTCACCATGAAACGGAACCAGAAACGGAACCAGATAGAGGTATGTCTTTTAACACAATAATACATAATAAAAAGTATTAGGGATTAGGCTATGTTACTTTGACTATAAAAACAAATATGTTCCTTTGACTACAAAAACAACTCTATGTTTGGGGTAATTCAAACTAGAGTTCAGTGGTAGATCTGATACTCCGTAATGAACAGGTAATATTAGCTGGTAACCACGCTCTGCGAAGAATAAACTCAAACCAACACTAACAACGTATCCTTCATTCGTACGCGTTGCTTAAAGACCAATGTTACCGTTGCAACTATAAATATCAAAATGAAAATATTATTTTTTCATAAATTCATTTATTTGTACCGGCTCAATCCAATCAACTTTACACAGCCGAGTTTCATTTTTACTATACATCAGTTTTCCTTAAACTAAAGTTAGTGTGAATAAAAATTCACATGAAACTTATGTTCATGTTTGATGCTATTCAAACTGGAATAACATTTGCAAACAATATTGACATGATTCTGAAATTCAGGAACAGATATTAAGTCATCGAATATTTTGAATTTGAATGCTCGACCCGTCAAAGATAAGGGCCTATTTCCTTTTTCAAGACCATTATAACCTAAAGTTATCTCAAATTCTCCCATAAAGTTGAAAGAGATCCAAACCACTTTGTTTACCGTAATGATCGGCTTGATGGAGCTGATGGTGGCCTTGCGGACATTATTCATAGGCGTATCAAGCATACATTAGATTCTACATTTAAAACCAAAGTTAATGAGATAATCGTTGCTTAAATGTTTGCTTGGGTGTCCAAACATTTTAAATTTTTGAGAATACCTAGATTATTTGAGCCAAATCGATCAACATTCAATTATTTTCAGAGCTGGTTGATATTAATATTGAAAAATTCTTTAAAAATGTATGGAGATCAAAATGCGTTGTCAGTATCCAAAAACTGTCAGGTAAAGGCTAGATCATTTAAAAATAGGGCGCATCATTTAAGAGCGCTCCAAGTGGTCGGATATGCAAGTTTGGCACAGCGTTTTATTGTTCTGCTTGGTTTTTTTCACAGTTTAAAATTAACGTGATTCCAAGATATTCATCATGCAAGAAGGGAACAGAAAAATAATTGTGCACAGTTACCTTCCAAATCCATCTTCGTCAGCTTGAGAGCTGACAAAACTGCTGGAATATTCTAAAAGTACTGTGGCTCGAGCGGTTCAAAAGTACAAAGCAACTTTCACAAATACCCGCAAAGTGCAAATCAATCGTCGGAGTGGAACCGTTGATCGTCAACTGCGGGTGGACGTTATTCAGAAAATCAAGGCTAATCCCAACATCTTGGATTATGGTTTTGCTGTACTGTACGGCGAATCTGTCTTCCAGAAGGTGATAAATGTTACCGAGCAAATAAACAACCCAACCGAAGCCTCGAACAACAAACAGTGGCCAGAACTCAGGCCCGTAAGTTGTACGACCAAGTTCTGACGAAACTAGATGGATGTCTCTTGATCGATGATGAAACATATCGCGGCACGGCTCCTGGCATATTAAAGTTTATTTTCGCGGATAAATTAAAAAAAAAATGCATGATTTGGCAAGAAAAGGGAGTGCTTCAACAATAGGATTTTATCCTTCGTTAAGTTAAGTCGAGTTACGTTTTTGCTAGATTCAGCTAGCTGCCATTTGATCAAGGAAGTGCTACAATGGTACAACAAAAATGAGGTCCAGTTCATCTAAAAAGAGCCGAATCCACCAAATTGTCCTTAATTCCGTCCAATAGAGAAGTATTGGGCGATAATAATTATCGCCTCAATACTCAATCATTGAGCGAAAACTGAAGATGAAAGGAGCAGTCACCAGTGGCATTGGCTAGATGAAGAATTGGTGGAATCAGCTAGACAAAACCGATTGAGCGACATCAACATTCTTCGAAATGACGATGAGTGATTTGTTTCTTAATATAATATTACATTTGTATCAGTCAGGGAAAATTTTTCGATTAAAAGTCAAGTTTAAAAAATACACGCATTTGAAAGTGCCTCATTTCTAAATGATCCAGCCTTTATGAAATGCGCATAGGAAATGTTACGCTTAAAAAAATTTCTAAGTTGCAGTCTTTGATTAAACGAAGCCCAACGAAGTTATTAGCAGATAATTTATTTGAGGTGATGTCTGATTGCTGGTGGCAAACTTTGCAATTGAAAACAAAAATCAAAAGTTGTACCTATTTAGAAGCTTCTAGCTATCGATCAACTAGTTTGCTTTCTTTAATAAGAAATTTTTAAAGGTTAGTTCGATTAAAATGAGAATAACATCAATACCATCTTGTTTTTTTGCAGATGAGCAGTTTGGATTTCACCTAGGACATTCAACTACCCATCAACTTCGTAACAGTTACAAATTTAATTTATTTGAACAAATCCCAAGGCTTCTTCGCTAGAGCTGCCCTTTTCAACATACTAAGTTAGTCAAAAAAAAAAAAATGGAAAGCGACATCTATGGAGCATTAGAAAATCCAAAATTTTTACACCATTTTAAAATTTTATCTTTCATAAAAGCGTACTCTAAATTTCTTTTCGATCTGTCAATGCGTTCTTTGTTTACAAGCCATTTGAAGTTGACAAATATCGTGCAGTGATTAAATTCTTTGTTTTGGAAGGTTTCTCGGCTACTAAAATTCATACAAAGATGGTGCAAGTATTAAAAAAGTCTTTTCCTCCATTCGCCGACGGGTTTCTGAGTTTAAGCGTGGCCGTACAAGCGTTGAAGACGATCCACGATCAGGACGTCCAAAAAGTGCATCAGCACCAGAAATCATAGCGAAAATACAGGATATGGTTTCAGAAGATCATCGATCGACTGTGGATGTGAGAGTTGACACAAAAGGCATCTCACATGGAACAACATGGTATATTTTGGCTGAAATTTTTGGTTTGGAAAAATTATTTGCACAATGGGTGCCGCTAACACTGCAACAAAAACACATTCGAATGCGACTTTCTGAATGCGACATTTGAAGCAATTTCTGCGTCGCTTCATCACTATGGATGAGACTTGGGTCTACCATCATGATCCTGAATCAAAACAGGAGTTCGTGTCCAAGAATCGGCCAAGAAGGTGTTAGCGTCAGTGTTTTGGAATGCAAAAGGAATTGTATTGATAGATTATCTCCAAACTGGTAAGAAAAGTGTTTCAACTCTGATTATAATTGTGACCTTTTGGACCACTTGGATGAAAAAAATTGATCCGGTTTGCAGAAGCAAAATTAACATTTTACCTCAAGACAATCACACAACATCGCGAAAATCAGTGAATTGGGTACGAATTGTTGCAGCATCCACCCTATTCGCCAGATTTAGCACCCTCTGACTTCTTTGTGGAAAGCATTTTTCATCAAACGAAGATGTTCTAGCCGTCGTAGAGGAGTATTTCGTAGGGTTTCCATAAAGTCTCTTCCGTGATGGAACAACAAAGTTGGAAGGTCGTTGGACCAAGTGATTTGATCTTGTGGGAGACTATGATGAGCAATACAAGTAATCTCCCCCTCCTCAAAATGTTCATTTCGGCTTGGCATCAATGTTTGGTTACGAAACAGAAAGAGATTAATTAGTTCAAAGTGACATAACTGGTAGACATTTGTAGGTAAATTATCAGAATTCTAAATCTGATTGATTGTCTGTTAGAGCTGGTGTTTCTCAGGGTAGTATTTGGAGAGGAGCATTCTTGTAATCTAGTTATGATGATTGAGTCACAATGAACGTATTTCCAATTTCATGATCAATTTAAGTGAAATATTTTGGACTACTACTTGATCAAAAAATAAGTCTTAAAGAACACATGGAGGGCATTCAAGCCAAATGTAGCCAAATTTATAAAATGTTTATATCCTCTTAAGGTGTGCCATCTAGACGAATACGTGGTTCTCGCTGAGCTTCTTGAATTGGATGACATGGTTTTACCAAGAAAAACAGGCCAACATCGGGATGATTCAGCGGATTAAGAATATAAATTCAGAAGCAGAAAATACCAAAGCAATCCTTGGAGCAGAAGTTTGGTGCCAAAATGAGGGTTAGAAGGCTGTACAATCATATTTTGAACAATCCCTCCCAGTGTGTTTTTATGAACGCAAAACGTATGTAAAAGAGAATTCAGAACACTTTCGGGGCCTTCATTCTTCACCAAAACGATTGGAGAGAGTATCCCAATTGTAAATACGACTGTTGAAAAGGTGCTCGTTTGGCAATCTTTTTTGCACATAAGGCTTGCGATCTCCATTTTAAATACAAAAGGAACAATGCTGAAATTTACTGAAATGAGTGCTTGCAGAGGTTGCTTCCACTATATGGGAAGCATGAGATTCGGGTCGGATCTGGCCTTTGCCCACTATGCCAGATCAACTCTATAGTGGTTTCTGACACTACATATCAACCAACCAAACTGTCCCCAACTGCGACCGATCGAACGCAACTGGGCAATCGTCAAACAGAATCTCAAAACTGGAGGTGTAGTGCAGACTTCAGGATAAACTGGTTAGCAGCGTTCAGCAAGTGCGCTTAAATCTCGGTATAAACAGTATAAAAGCTATAACGATCATATTACCGAAATCTGCTATCTGAATAATTTGTTAGTTTAACTGAGCTTAACATGTTAAGCTGTCATAAAATACATTGCTTTGAACATTTTTGAATACGTTACCACCAAACTTGAGTGATCTCAGACGTTGCGAATCAAAACAAACCAAAAAAAGGAGCGAGTTCGTCTCCCATGTGCGCATCAAAACAGAGTGCATACAAAACTACCGCTAGAAACTATCACAAAGCTATCAGTGGTATATGAGCGCGTACCAACACGTTACCTTTTGCCTGTTGAGGTGGCGGATTCGTCCGTGCCTCGACCTACCCCGCAATGGGATGTTAGGCAAAAGGGTAACGTTCGAGTACTACATACCCATTTCGCTCAATTTTCAGTACTTCTATTCTATTTCCAACCTACCGTACACTCACGGTATTTTTTATAGTTTTATTGAAATTTTTGAATGTTTATAAGTTCTTTTCGATACACTTTTTATAAACAGAAAATCTTAACTTTGCGTAAAGAACGAACTTCTAAAATTGAATCAATTTAACAGTAATTCTGAATTACATAGAATTTCAAATGATGAAATTCGAATGTCTAACAAAATAAAAAATCATTTCAGAGAAAAATTATCGGAATCTTCAATTGCAACAAACAATTCTTTTTGTAGATTAGAAATAGTATTTGATTTGAGTTCTAACAAATCTGCGTAACTGACACGCATGTTTACGAACAACCTGTCAAATATAATGAACTGCCTAGGTGTGTTCAATATAAATATACTTTAATAGATATTATGACATATATAAGGTTTGGTAGGCTTTTAAGTAGCTGGAATACCTCATGCAATGCAGAATGTAATTTTATTTAATGAAAGATAAAATAAAGTATTTAAAAATAGCTTTAGATATATATTTTCCATAGATCTGAAAAAACTTCTACATCCTTCATGAGAAGAGATGTCGTTACTGTAGACACATGTTCGCAGGCAACGTTCACGAAACATAGGTATTTTTATCCTGATTCACAAACAAACTGTCCATGATTATTTTCTACGGTGAAATAATATTCGCATTGCAATAACAGAAACTAATACCTAACGACGCGGCACGGGTTTACGATAAAACCTTTTTTTTTTGCTGTCGAAAAATCGAAATTGAACTAGATACAAATTGTACGTTTCAAGGCAATGCTTTAACCTTCCGGCAAATGCAACCCAGTTATTCTAGCAGCTACTCACAATTGTTGATGATAATGTCTGTTGTTGCTGGTAATCCATTTCAGTTGGAAAACAGCAAGTTCAAGTAAAAACGAGAACCGGGGGGCAGACACTGCCCATCTAAACAATGGGTTTAATTGCACTTAACAAATTACCCAACAGATTTGTATGATACTAATACAAACGATACCATAGCACACAATTTGTGAATCACTGATCCGAAGGATCTGCATATATTTCCAGTACATCCAGCACAACCAGCCCCTGCTCTCCACCTCCACCCCATTCCTACAATCACATGATTTTTAATTACTTGTACAAGCCAAATCGCTGAAAGCTATTCATCCCTCCGATCCGCTCCGATCCGCTGTAGCTGCTAGTCCCGCAGTGACTTTCGGCCAAACTCACGGACCGGATGGCCTCACCAGTTACCACCATCGTGCCCAAATAAGGCGCTACCACCGATGATCGTTCAATTAGTAGCAATCTCCGCTGTGGCGCTGCTGCGATCACTCTGTCCGACATCAGCATCGTCGTCGCCACGTTGTTGTCCTTCGCTTATCTTATTGCACTTCATCACGCTTCTTCACCACCCCGTTTTCACTATCGAAATGAGTTCGAATGTGAATGTAGGTCACTTTCATTCTCCACTACATATACCACAGGGACACTTGTGTTTACTTGTGGACAGCTCCTGGCCCAGTCGATTAGACCTTCAGTTTTGGCTACTGGCCACCACTGCAAGTTGGTCCTATTCTCTAAAAATTCTTCGAACGATACCGGAGCCTGAACAACTGCAACTGTTTCCGTGCCGTCCGAACACACTAGTGCAGACAGTTGTGAATTTCTGCCAAAAAGCTGGCACCGTTTCTGGGCCAAGTTAGACGTGAAATAGGCTATTCAATATCAGGTAAGTACTTTTGCCACCAACCGATCGGAACGCACCAGCACTGATAACAAAACAAACGGTGCAATGCTATGGAAACAATACAAGGTGTGAATTGCTGGCGTCCACGAGGGTGGCAAACACGTTTCTGGGACTTCAACAAGCACTGAGATATGAACACTCTCTCTCACGGGGGCACGATTCCATGAATGAATGGAGTATCGTTGGTCCGCTTAGAGGGAGAAACTATTTCCTGTGAAAATGCATCCTTCCCGCGTTCGTCGTGGGAGTGTTGCTACAACTATTCGATAAGAACACAACTACAAAGGACGAGAAGCATTTATCAAACGTCTGCTTACATGTGTAGACGGGGGCCTAAATAAAATGAATTATAGTGCCTATTTTCCCCTTTGATTGAATGAGTTCTAAATCGTTCGATGTTTGAATTTGAATGTATAGAGGTTGGAATTGGCTTGAATACAATATTGTATGGAATGTTTCGTGCAGGCGGAAAACTTGATCGGGGGGTTCGAAGATGAGTACGGTAAGTGGGTCATGCAATATATGGAACGATAATATATTGTGTGATTTATTTGTCGGTTTCGTTGTAACACGATTGAAGTGATTTGCTGTTGATGATTTATGTGTTCCTTTTTGTCATGATTGATGTATACGATTGAGTTCTGGCATTCTTCGTATCTGCATACTTTTCACTTATGTTATAACTTCAGACACAAAGAACAGGTGATGTAACAAACATATTTGCGAGATAAGGAGTTTAAATGTTGGCTTCAAAATTCAGCACATGGTTTTTTTTTCTGATTGAATATGTTAGCTAGTTAGTTGAGTTAGTAGGGAATGTGTCCCTTGACTCAGCCTAATATGAATCGATCGATTACATTTTTTATTATAGCTTATAAAGTATTTGAGTTGGAAACGATATTTAACTAGTTATATACTTGCTTAGGTAAGTTAAATAAGCCATTTTGTAGTATGTATCACTAAAAGTTACACAACTCGTTTTATAAAGGCAAAAACTATCGAGGGATTTGGATGTAATGTCGATCTATAAGCACCAACATGGGTCCATTTGTGGATGCAACTTCGGCCCATTCGATACATTTATTATTAAAAGCAGTCTTCGAACGGGTTTCTCTTCTGCTTCTCTGATTTTCGGCATAGCAACTGTATACGCTTTACTTAACATCAACAAAACGAAATAAAATAAGACTGCTTTGAAACACCAAAGTGATTTTCACATGTTGCTTTTCAAACGGAATAGTGAAAATAAAATTCGTTATAATTCACTCTAAACGCACTCTTCACGCAATTTTAAAAATAAACAACCGTAAATCAGCCGTTGTTTTCAATAACAACATATTTACAACGTTTTTTATACAACAGGCCATACTTAGGAACATAGAAAAAAAGAAATGTTTCTAACTTTGGGCCTACAAGTTTCTTGTTAAATCATTGTTATTTTACCAATGTGAACAGTTACTAAATAACGTGTGACTATTTTCTATACATATTACTCGGTTTATAGGTTCAATTTAGCCAAATTTAGATCATTCGAAGATCGTGTATACAATCTGTGCAACTTAACTTCGCTCACCCCCAGACTGCGCAAAGCTATTCTCTGGAAAATTCTTAAAAATAAGCCGAGACCTATCCCTCCTCTTTCTTCTGCCGATCAAAATACGGACCCATCGCTACTAAATACTAACACCTGTTGAAAAAGCCAATGCACTTGGCCAGCACTTTGTGAATTTTTATTACCTAAGTTATGCCAAGGTGAGTCCGCATGAGCCTGCCGTACTGGAGGCAATGTCTAGAGTCGCTGAATCCCCCATAGTTGTTCCTGATGAATTAAGAATAACTGCTGATGAGGTGATAAAGCTCGATTCAAAGTAAAACTGGACACACGGTTTAATACACCACCGCGTCCCTGGTGGTTGGAACAAAAAACCGTTTTTACTGATAAGTTCGTTCGGAAACTAAAGATTTGGGAAGGAATCTGCAGCTGTGTCCTTAAAACCAAGGTTTTCATCACATCTCACACAATGATGTCGAAGGTTGACATAAAATAGTGTCTGAAAAAGCAGATTTTACCCTTCATTCGGCAACACAAGACCAAAGTTATGTTTTGGCCCGATCTAGCCAGCTGCCACTACTCCAAGTAGGTACTAGAATGGTATGCTGCAAACAATGTTAATTTCGTCGCCAAAGAGATTAATCCTCCGAATTGCCCTGAGCTCAGACCGATCGAAAAATATTGGGCAATTGAGCAGCGACTGTGCAGATCATGATGGCATCGATCACAAGTGAAGTGCGACAGTTCCTTCGAAACGGTGAAATGTAATACTTGTTATAAATCGTTTGAAATTTGAATAAATACCCTTTTGTTTGACGTTCTGATCTACTGTGAATGATCTTTAATTCTTGAGTTATGATCACTTGAATGCGTCCAAATTTAGTTTGAATCGGGCTTTAGCAGCTTGATAAGCAAAAACACGAAGGCCACAGGTGTCGAAGAAGCACTCAACCTTGAGTTGAAAAACCTAAGCATTGCCTTTTTTGTCCACCTGGGCGCGGCTTTAAACAAATGCTTGGAGCTTGGCTACTTCCCGTCTCGTTCGAAGTTAGCCTAGCAAAAACCCTAGCAGTGCAAAAAGCAATCGCCCCATCAGCTTATTATCCTCCATCTCGAAGCTATTCGAAAAGCTGATCTTCAGCCGTTTTCTGGAATTCTCAAACCAAAATAACATATTCCTGATGTAGAAGGAGATATTCGCTCATCACCATGAGGCACCAAGAGTGAATATCAATGTTTTTGGCTAGAATGAAAGATGTGAAGAGAAAGTGTTGAAAGTTCCGTCAGAGTGCGGCAGGTAGGAAAATCTAACAGATGTTTTTGAAAATCCATAACGTCCATGGTTCGAGTACCATTGGATACATGCCATTTCGCTCAATTTTCAAAAACATCTGTTAGATTTTCCTACCTGCCGCACTCTGACAGAACTTTCAACACTTTCTCTTCACATCTTTCATTCTAGCCAAAAACATTGATATTCACTCTTGGTGCCTCATGGTGATGAGCGAACATCTCTTCTACATCATAATCGTTACTCCTCGCACGGAGAATACATAACATAACAATTAATGTATGTAAACCCATAAATGGTGGTAACCATTAATTATACTGGTGGGGACCAGTATCGCATCGCTTCACGATGTTTCTCTCCGAGGTCTTTACGTTGGAGACGACGAGAAAAACTTTAGTGATCGTCAGTCGTTGCGAATCAAAACAAACCCAAAAAGGAGAGAGTTCCTCTCCCATGTGCGCATCAGTAAACAGAGTGCACACAATAGATCGCTAAGAATAAACTATACAAGCCACAGTGGTACATGAGCGTCTTTCCATGCGTCAATTTTTGCCTGTTGAAGTGGCGGACTTGTTCCGTTGCTACAACCTACCCCGCAGTGGGATGTTAGGCAAAAATTGACGTCTATGGTTCGAGTACCATTGGATACATGCCCTTTCGCTCAATTTTCAAAAACATCTGTTAGATTTTCCTACCTGCCGCACTATGACGGAACTTTCAACACTTTCTCTTCACATCTTTCATTCCAGCCAAAAACATTGATATTCACTCTTGGTGCCTCATGGTGATGAGCGAACATCTCCTTCTACATCATAATCGTTACTCCTCGCACGGAGAATACATAACATAACAATTAATGAACATATTCCTCCCAAAGCAGTTCGGATTTAGGAGAGGGAATTCAACAGTCCATCAGTTACATCTTAAGGCGGAACAATTCCGTTTCAAAAACATCTGCCATGGCATTGTTGGACGTCGAGAGGGCGTTCGACAATGTCTGGTATGATGGTCTTGTGTATAAGCTGTATCGATTCAACTTCCTGATCTTTCTTGTGAAAATCATCACAAACTACTTAGTGGATAGACGATTCCAGGTCTTCCTGAGTGGTTCCTATTCCAATATGTTAAAGCTTGACGCTGGGGTCCCCCAGGGGAGCCTCCTAGGTCCCATATTGTTTAACATCTTCACGTCAGACGCTCCTTCCCTACCGGGTGGTGGTATTTTGTCTATGTTCGCATATGACACTGCTATCATGTGATTCGAGCTCTGACACGTAAACTCCAGGAAGGCCTGATGTTCTGTCCGACTATTTCAACAGCTGGAAAGTTTGTATCAATGCAGCAAAAACACAGACCATTCTGTTTCAACATTCAAAATCACATCGGCTTGTTGTGCGTGGTAATATGGAAGTCCACCTCGAGAGTACCCCCATATAAAGGGTGTTCCGATCAAAATTTCTCTTTCTTGTAAGTCGACAGTCCAGCTCGTTGCTTAGCCTTATCGACGGTTGAAGGCGCCACTCCCAGCTACTTTGCGACATCTCGGACGGAGAAGTTGGGGTTCCACTCGAAACAGAGGCCAACTATTTTTGTCATCGCTGTGACCTCCGGCTTTCGATTTCCCCCCGATCCAGATTTTCTGGCTGTCAAAAAACGTCCATCAAACACTTTTAATACGTTGGTAACAGTTGATTTAGCCACATTCAGCAAATTTCGCCAACTTGGCGTGAGAGTAGTTTGAATTTTCTTCCTTCGAATAATTATAGTGCTATTCTCAAAATCAAAACAGAGGCATGATGCTACTCGCATAAATCTTCAAAATGAAGGATGTGCAAATTTTTTTAATGCACGATGAAAGGAAATGCATCAAGTTTAAGTCGACTAAATTTTGATCGAAACACCCTTTAAGCAAAATATCCACAATGTTCTCCATCTTTAAGAGGTCACTATGCCCTTTCATTAACAGAAGGTCCTCCGTACCCCTTAAAAATAGGCTTGCTATCCACAAACAAATCATCCTATCGGTGATTCAATACGGTTTGCCAGTCTGGGAGCCATGCGTCAAGTCCCACCATGCTGAACTACAGGTCATTCAAAATAATCTTCTGAGAATGATTCTAAACAGTCTTTAGGTGTTCGAAGAACGGAGAACATCAATCCTGGCTAGGTTCAGAAAGTCCTGTGCCAGATCTCCTCACCAGATCATCCGTGATCTTACACGTTAGTTTTAAGTTTGTAAAGAAGTAGTTAGGAAGGTTATCAAATTCTTTTTTAATTCAAAACAATTCCTCCTCTTGTGGGTCAAATGTCATCAATTGGTTTTACCAAAATTATTAAAAATCTCATATAGAGTAGGTAATAACTGAAGCTGGCGGGCCCCTCTGACTATCCACTTAATTCCTACCGGCATCTTTGTATTAACTGTGAAGGAAACCAAAGCACCTGAGGAAAGCAAAATTGGTTATCTTCTTCTGCAAACACCGCCATGGTATGCAAACCCACTGAGTTGCTTCAAGAACCTTAAGTTTGGTCATACTAGCACTGGCTACCACTGGGTACCATGAAGAATGTAGAAATGAAGCAAAATGTGTTAATTGTGGCGGTGAACATGGCGCGTTTTTCAAAGCGTGCCCAGCACTGCAAAAAGAAAAAAATATTACAAAAGTTAAAGTTGACAGGAAGATCTCACTCTGGGAAGCAAGATATATAGTTGAGTCTGGGAATAAAATAACATACTTAAACATAGCCACGGCATCAGTCGACGAACTAATCAAAAAGCTTACTGACCAGAATAAAGCATATGTGACTAAAATCAACACCGATACTATTGACTGACATCAATCCGTTGGTAGTTTGCGTCCAGGAAACAAGGAATACCAAACCCTCAACATGCACAGGATTCGAGAAGCCAATATCAAAGCACAAGAGATCATTATAAAAACCAAGAAGAAGTCTTGGGAAGACTTTGCTCAAAAATTCAACGTCCACACGCCTGCCAAAGAAATGTGGAAAAATTACAGCAAAATCCAAGGAAAATAAAAATCTCCACACATCTGAGAAATCAAATAACCAAAGAAATACTAATAACAAAGACAAAGCTGATAGCCTAGCTGTGGACAAATATCCAGCGATAATGAATAAAGGGCGATACGGTCAAAATTTGGTCAATATCAACTTGACGTATTTCTTTCAATTTTGCATTTAAAAAACCTGAACACCCCTCATTTTGAAGGTGTGTGTAGTAGAATGTTGCTCTATTTTGATTTTGGATTCACTCTTCAGTTGTCAAAATGCCGTCCAAGCAAGAAGAGCAGCGTATCAAAATTTTGCTCGCGCATCGCGAAAATCCGAGCTACTCGCACGCAAAGTTGGCAAAATCGCTAAAAGTTGCCAAATCAACCGTTACAAATGTAATTAAAGTGTTTGGGGAACGTTTGTCGACAGCCAGGAAGTCTGGATCGGGGAAAATCGAAAACCGGAAGCCGCTGAGACGACAAAGAGAGTTGCCGGTAGTTTCAAGCGAAACCCTAACCTATCTCTCCGAGATGCCGCAAATAAGCTGGGTGTATCGTCTACAACCGTGCATCGAGCCAAAAACGAGCCGGACTATCGACTTACAAGAAGGTAGTGACTCCAAATCGCGATGATAAACAAAATACGACGGCCAAAGCGCGATCCCGGAGGCTGTACGACGATGCTGACGAAGTTTGACTGCGTGGTAATGGACGACGAAACCTACGTCAAAGCCGACTACAAGCAGCTTCCGGGACAGGAGTTTTATACGGCAAAAGGAAGGGAAGGTAGCAGATATTTTCAAGCACACGAAACTGTCAAAGTTCGTAAAGAAATATCTGGTTTGGCAAGCCATCTGTACCTGTGGCTTGAAAAGCAGCATTTTCATAGCTTCCGGGACTGTCAACCAAGAAATTTACGTGAAAGAGTGTTTGAATAAACATCTGCTGCCTTTCCTGAAGAAACACGGTTGTTCCGTACTGTTTTGGCCGGATTTGGCATCTTGCCATTACGGTAAAAAGGCCATGGAGTGGTACGCCGCCAACAACGTGCAGGTGGTTCCCAAGGACAAGAACCCTCCCAACACGCCAGAGCTCCGCCCAATTGAGAAATACTGGGCTATTGTCAAGCGGAACCTAAAGAAGACCAAAAAAACTGCTAAGGACGAGCAGCAGTTCAAGGCAAACTGGCTTTCTGCGGCGAAGAAGGTGGACAAGGTGGCTGTACAAAATCTGATGGCAGGGGTCAAGCGTAAGGCCCGGCAATTCGGATTTGGAAAAGCGGAAGCCTAACTGAATATTTTTACTGTATTTTATACTAATTGAACTTGAAAAAGAAATTTAATTTGTTTTTTTAAATAAACGATTTCACCGATTTACACGCGTTTTCCCTTGACCAAATTTTGACCGTATCACCCTTTATTCACTACCATTCCTTGCGTATAAAAACAACATCGAACCATTCCCGGTATTAATAAACCAGGACGACGAGCCAACTCCAACTCAGTATTCTCCAAAAATGAGCTCGAGGAAGCCATGGAAGGACTCAAAGGATATTCACGAGGCCCGGATGGCATCCACTACTCCATGACTACTGATCTTCCAATAGAGTAAAAAACATTTGCTCTTCAATACGTACAACAGATTATGGGAAGATTCCGTGTATCCAGAAAGCTGGACTAAATCCATAGCTGCCCCTTCATACAAGGGAAAAGGAGAAAGGTCCTGTCCAGGTAACTACCCACCAATCTACTTTAATAGCTGTCTTGGAAAGATCCTCGAGAGAATGATAACCGACTTATGTACATAATCGAAGAACGCAGGTTGCTAAATGTCCACCAATTCGCATTTAGAAAAGAAAAATCTACAGCGGACTATCTAGCCCACTTTGACACCGATGTGAAAGAAGCTATGCACAAAACAATCCTTACACAAGCAGTCTTCCTCGACATTAAAAAGGCTTACGACCACCTGGCGCAGGCTGGTACTGAACAGAATTTGTGAGTGGAAAATTGGAGGTCACCTTGTTAAATACATCCAGAAAATCCTGGAACGAAGGACATTCAGAGTAAAAGCCAACAATACACTATCACAGGAAACAATAATGGAGAACGGCCTATGCCAAGCATTAGTAATAAGCGTCACTCTTTTCTTAATTGCAATTGACACCATATGCTCGGAGCTCCCAGCCGGTGTCAAGGTACTTCTTTTTGCCGATGATGTAGTTCTTTTCGCCACCGATAGCGACCGAAAAAATCTCACAAAAAAACTACAATCAGCGCTTCAGTCAGTTGAATCATGGGAACAATGTATTCGTTTCAACCGAAAAATGTGTGACAGTGTTGCTCAAGAACCCCAGATCAAGAACACAAATAGGTCAAAAACTGAAACTTAATAACGGCTTTGTAGCAGAAACAAGTTGCCATAAATGTCTTGGAGTTACTCTAGACCGACCTCACCTACAAAACACACATAAGAGCAGCTTGCTCTCAGATAGTCCAGTTCCTAAGATTCGTTGGGTCAAGATCATGGGGTGGCGACCGACAAACTCTTACGAAGATCTACAAAGCAACCGAACTTGAAAAAATACTGATCGGATTACATTTACATTTCATCAGTGACACGGAAACTAAACGGCTCGAGAGTTTGCATAATAACGCTTTACGAATCATCACAGGAGCGTTCTGTACCAGTCCAATAATAAGCATACAGGCCGAAGCAGTAATTCCAAACATCAGGTGCCTCCTTAACCAAAGACTAGTAATATTTGCAACAAAGGCAGTCAACAACACCTGTCTTCCATTAAACAGCGAAACAGAAGAATATAGCAGGTACAGCTCAGGAGAATCAAGAAGCAACTACCGAAACAAAACACTATACAAACCAGAAGTAATAAAATCATAGAGGACCTAGGAACAAACACCCCAGTAAGTACATCTCTGCACACACCATCCACCCCACATGCGAGTTGGAGTCGAAAGAATAATTTAGAAATGAGAAAACTATTGGCCCAACTAATCTTCACTAAATACAGACTCCACTCGGTGATCTACACTGATGGATCTAAAACTGACTTAAGAACGGGTTTCAGTGTATTTGTCGAAGGAAACGTAATACGTAAAAGAACCCACAATCCACAGAACAATACAGTTGGTCAAGCCTAACCAGTTGTACCAGTTACCACCTCACCGAAAATGGGAAACTCCGACTCCAAGGAAGACAACGTTAAGCAGATCGGTGATCAGCAGGTCACCGTTATCGAGAACCAGGAAGTTCACTCAGCATACCACACCTTAACATGAACTAAAAATGATGGTCATCATGGTAGCAGTATTAGCATAGACTAACTCTAAGCCCGGTAGGTCCCGAACAAATACGATTTTTTTCTTGGCTCAGTCAGTACTAGAACATCGTCCCAAGCTCGGTCCCAAGCTCAATAATGCACCTCTTATAATGAACTCACATGAACACACTCTCAAATACTCTGTCAAAATAACACAAGAAATCAAAACAAAGGCGCAAATATGTATAACAAGGTGCTGGCTTCAAGGTGTAATTCGGACCAAGGGGTTCTACAACAGTGAACCAATTTCAAATCGCTAGTTGCATATTGATTGTTGGTATTAGCATAGACTAACTCTAAGCCCGGTAGGTCCCGAACAAATACGATTTTTTTCTTGACTCAGTCAGTACTAGCACATCGGTCCCAAGCTTGGTCCCAAGCACAATAAGGCGCCCCTAATAATGAACTCACACGAACACACTCTCAAATATTCTGTCAGAATATCACAGCAAATCAAAACAAAGGCGCAAATATGTACAGCAAGGTGCTGGCTTCAAGGTGTACTTCGCACCAAGGGGTTCTACAACAGTGAACCAATTTCAAATCGCTAGTTGCATATTGATTGTTGGCATTAGGGCTCCGGGCGGTAAAATTTATCAATATAGGCTGAAAGTTCTACAAGCGTCAGGCGTTCGAAACCACCCGCTCCGTCGCAACAGTATAACAAGTGTAACATTACAAAGCGTGATCAGAGAAAAAAAAATATTACTAGAGGTTAAGTTGTTCTAACTGTGTAAGTGAATCAAATGAGACTCGAATAAAATTTAAAGAGTCTTTAATAAAAAAAACACATAGAATTTGCAACATATGTAAAAAATATTGTAAACGGGATTAAAGACAATATAAGCGTTAAAAAAAATGCTAAAAAAGATATCAAAAAATACTATATTTGATCTTGTTGGAAGATTAAAAATTAAAACAAAATAAATATAATAAAAAACTGGTAGGGGAAGGTTCATTAAGGCTTTGTGCACAAATTACGTAACGCATGAAGGGGAGGGAGGGGGTTGAGCAACTGTTACTTATTGTGACATATGGGGGAGGGGGGTTTTGAAATCGTTACGTAACAAAATTACCAATCTGAAAAAAAATATCAGAAGTGACTAACCAATTTGCAATATTAAAATTTCTTGTGTGCCAAGCAAAGTAGCAAGTAGCAAGTAGAAAAGGGTTCATTTATACTAGTTAAGAACTATGTTTAAGAACTCTGGGAAAGTCCCACGTTCAAAACGTCAAATGAAAGCTTTCAATCCATATTTTAAAGGTAAAATATCGAAATTCAGCCAAAACTTTGGTCATGTATTATTAATCACGTTTGCCATAACTGGAACACTGCACCAATTGTTTTTATTGTTGACTCTCAATTTTTAAACCAACATTAATTTTGTTTTGTTTCTAAAAGCGCTGCAAAGAAGGCTTCTATTAATAACAAAAAGCATTTATTGTTAAATCAAAAAATAAGATTTTTGGAAACAATGCACCTTTGCATTGATTCTACAAAAGCTGTTGATTTAATAAAAAAGTTATTTATATTAGAACCATTGAAATAATAGGAAATTTTGTTAATTTTTTTGTTTATTGTTGATTTTGCAAAATTATTTTGTTGAATCAATAGGAAAATTTGTTGTTTCCAATATATGATTGCGTTAAATTAACACAATGTGTTTTTCGATTTAATACACAAAAAATGATGTAGTTTGAGCAGGAAATAATTTTTCATCACCATGAGGCTCTAGAAGTAGACAGCAAACTTGTTAAGAGAAAGTATTGATAGTTCCGTTAGCGCACGGCAGGCTGTGAAAATTGAATAGAAGTAGATTTTTTTAAATTGAGCGGAGGTCTTTGTGAGGTAGTATTTCGAAGAAACCACACAATCTTTTGCCAAGCATCCTCATGCGGAGTAGATCAAGGCAGGAACGAATCCACCACCTTAACTGGCCAGTCCGCATGGGGATGCTTGGAAAAAGATTGTGTGTTTGCTTCGAAATTCTACCTCACAAAGACCTCCGCTCAATTTAAAAAAAAAACCTACTTCTAGCACCCTTATTCATGCACTGCACGGATCAAAAGGAAAACTCAGATGTGCATATAAAAAAAATAATAATTAATATTAATTAGATTATAATAATTGCAATAGGTTAATATTATGCATTGTATAAAATACTATTGCAATCTTTTCACTAAATTTAAGTAACATGAAAAAAACTTTGAAATTTTTTTGTGATACTTTAAATATTTTAAACACATTTGAGTAAACTTGTAGAACTAATATTTGTAACTGTTTTAAGTAGCCAGTAGCCTGAATAAATGCAGTACAATGAGTGCAATGTTTTTCGTAATCTTTAGAACAGCTTGAAGTTACTTAAATTAAATTAGTTGAAAATTTTTTGCAATATTTACTAATTTCAAGTTACCCAAATGAGAATTAAACATAAACACAAAAACAATAAGAGGGGGAGGGGTCCGTGAGCGTTACGTAATTAAAGGGGGGAGTCTGGTCATGTGTTACCTATTGTTACATAGGGGACGGAGGGGGTCCAAAATCCCTTTTTTTTGCGTTACGTAATTTGTGCACAAAGCCTAATTATGTCACGCAGTAAGGGGGGAGGGGGGTTTGGGAAAACGTGACAATCCATACAAAAAAAACGTGACAGGGGGGGGGCGTTTTATAAAGAGTCACTTTTTGCGTGACATAATTAATGGACGTTCCCTAGATGCTGTATGATTGAAAGAAGGAATACAAATTCACTGGTCTAGAGGATTTCAAGGAATAATAAATTTAATCTTCCACAGGGCGTGTTAATAGATTGGAAGCATTGATATGCGAAAGGACTGCTTATGGTAAAAAGATAAAATAATCTCCCATAAAAGTTTACTAAAAAAGATGTAATTAAATATTAAGTTCAATTTTCTTCTTCCCTATATATACAGTAAGTCATATATTCAGCCACATGACTTTCGGTCCAATAACACAATCCGTGTGCACTTTAACATGTTTGACCAAGTTCTGACCACCAGTATTAGATTTCATCTTAATTATTTCGTTTTTCTAATGTGTTTTTTTTTCTTTCTTACAGTTAACGGCTTATTCAACAACCATGAAGGAGGCAGACTTAACAAGTCCTGACCTTCTAATAAGTAAACAGTATGATCAAACTTTGAAATATTTTAAAATTGACAGCTTATTTTAATGGAAACTGATTCATTACCGTATTTCTTTAAAATGGAAGTCAGATTTCTTTGTTCTAAACTTTTACTTATAAATTTTAATAATGATGCGTGCTATAGATCCCTTATAGTTAGGCGATAATCCAAAATTAAAAAAAAGTTCTATGATAATATTCATTTAAAACAGAAGGAACGTGAAACGGAGTACGAAAATCTCGATTCTATGTTGCGTTTATAAAACCTGCTTGTTCGTGCCAGAATATTATCAATCGTTCAAATAATAAATAACTACCTATTTTATTTGACGTTTCCAAACTCTGGTATTTTTTGACGTTGGTGTTCGTCGATTCATTACCAAAACAATAAAGCAATTGTGGTAATTTATGCCAAAGTGAAAATCACACTTACCCACACAGCAGCAGTTATTCGAGTTCAAGCAGTCCTGGCATCACTATACATCATTGTGCTATTTATGATTCTCTGGGTTTCCTAAAAAAAAGAAGCAAATAAAAAACGCTTGGTTAAACGTCAGTATCGAATTACTTAAGAAACAGTTTGATTTATTCCCGTCTTGATGACGCACCGAGCCGGCACACGCCAGACAATCGTTGTCGCCCCGGAATATCAATCAACCGACAAGATTGTAGCAAGCTATGTTTCTACAGTTAGCTGGCGAGAATTGAATTCAATTGCGATTAACGGATTTCGATCGGGTGTAGTAAAACAAAAACGCTGGAGAAAGCGGCGAAATATTATTGCAACTCTATTTACGGCTGACGGCAGATCCCATAATTGGGTGATTTTGAATGGCACCGAGAACTAAACAGTTGTATTTGCACTGTTGCATTTGCATGTTCGTTTACTTTGTTGACGCGATGAAGCGATGAATCAATTAGTAAAAACACGACGGCTGAAGCTCCGTTGAAACATGCAAACGGATTTTAAATACGAAAATTCACTGAAACACGCTGTAGCTTGTAGCTTAAAGCATCAAGCAAACAATTCATGCTTCGCATGTTCCGGTTTTCAATAAAATCCCTTCAACCGCACTTCTTTGTGGCGATCATCAAATTTGTTTCACCTTTTGTTGATTATCGCACGTCAAATTAGATCGCTCAGATGTCACGTTAGCGCTCAATTGAGATAAACTTCGCGTTTGATCAACTGACTTATTCACTTATTGACCTGCAAACAGAGACTAATTTTTGCCACAACTAGGCGGGTGCCAATGTTTCCAGTTCGCAACATTCTTCAAAGTAGGTACTGCTGGCTGTCTATAGAAAAGGAAGCAAAATGAAAATTCGAGCGTGATTTTCATATCCTTACCGCAGCACGCTAGGTTTGAGTGCTTTGGAAACATTATTACAGGCATACCTCAATTATATGTACACGATAATCTTCAATGCCGACTTCTCAAAAAAGACAAACCAATCTATGAAAATCATATTGATAAATATTGAGAAACAATTGATATTGAACGGGTTTAGTTTCGTGGACATATAATCGAGACATACCTGTACCTACTATTCAACAGACAGAAGGAGCGAGTCTATATTGAATTACACCGTAGAAGTATACATAAACCTGTAAGTACCGGGGTGCATATATAGCACGGTGCAAGGTGAAAGTCAGAATGAAGGAAACGGAAGCCGATGAAATTGTAACGTCTTAGAAATAATAGCCATCATTATCGAGCTCAAGTGGGCAACGGTCGAGGATTTGCAGATCACAGTGGTAAAATTCTAAAAAATAAAGTTACAAGTTCAATCAGACCGTTTTATAACCGAGGATTCATGCAGAATGCTGAAAGATAAAAAATCACATGACAAAACATCGAAATGTCATAGGTCGAATGGACAAAATGTCGAACGACGCAGAGTGAAACAATTGGTCGAATAACGACGAGGGACAAATGGTTGCATAATAAAGCCTGTCCACGATAATTTTCGGACACCAAAATTATAGCATCAAAAAAAATGTACACATAATTCAACAAAACCAATTGTTTATTTCACAATAATTGAGTTATTTTTACATTAGAAACAGTTGACTAAGATGTTAATCCTTCTCTCTGTAAAATTCTTGAACTTTTTGTGGTACACACGCCATCAGGTTCCGTACGGTATCCTCAGAAACGAACGCCATGACGATTCTGCGTCTTCTCTTGAAATCATCAGTACCATTTGCTTTTATCTTAGTTTCGAAGAGTTTCCGCTTAACTAGAGCCTATGTACTTCTCCATTGGGCGAAGTTCTGGACAGTTTGGTGCATTGGCTGTTTTTGGCACGTATTTGACCTCTGTACCTTATACCATCCCAGGACGTATATTGCATAGTCACAAGAGGCCAAATATGGCCAAAACCGAGGTTGAGAGTCGTGGCTTCTAAGACGACACTTTTAGATTTTCGTCCACAACCACATATGGCCTGCCAAATCAAACACTTCTTCAGGAATTTGGACACCTTCTTTGTCCGGAAATGCTCAGTAACAGCGTTCCTTTGCATTGTGGTATAAAAAGCTAGACCCGGAATCAAAAATCTACGAGTACGTATATGTTTCGTCGTCTAATATGATACAAGAAAATGTTTGCAAAAATTGGTGTAAAGCTCCTTAGCACGACTTTTTGAAGTGAAATGTTGTTTGTCATCACTGTTGGGCACTTTTTTCACTTTGTACGCCTCCAGTCTTTGCCTCTGTTTCACATTTTATACGTATGCTATTGACTTCCCAACTTTGCGAGCCACATTCTTTCTCTTGTCCATTTGTCGATGGCATACTTTTCGATTTGTTCCACTTCCAACCATCCGATCCACAGTAAAGCGTTGGTCAAATGATTTGCAAACACAAAATACGGTACTTTTCGGTAATTTTGATTTCTTGGTAAGATCGCGTACCGATAAAGTCGGATTTTGCTGCCGTTCGTACAAAATGCGTTTGCGCACTTCCACTTGATTCGACGCCATTTGACTGAAGGTAACAAGAATGTAAACATGTTGTACCACGAAATATAGTGATGAGTTTCAGCTGTCATTTGAGTGAAACGTTTCAGCGATCCGTGAAGTAATTCAAAATCTGCACTGAAAAAAAAAATGTCCGAAATTTAAAGTGGACAGGCGTCAAAAACAGAAACTATATATTAGTAGTTTTTTAACAGTTGAAAAAGTTCAAGAAGGTAAAATAATCACCTTATTTATAGTGTAAAGCGTTGTGTTAGAAAATTTTACATATGCATACGTATTATTAAATTTCCGTTGATAAACGTTCAATATTTTTGTATTTTTCTGATAGTTTCTAGGTCTCGAGTTCAAAACTTCAGATCTACAATTGAAACAGTAGCTTTTTGGGCTATATAAGCTAACGATATGTATTCAAACATATTTAATGAACCTTTCGTCATTATTTGATAACTTTTTGATGTTCTAGGTCATCCAAACTGTCCTTGAGTTAAGATCTTAAGATTTACAGTTGTAACAGTAGGTGTTTGGAAAGTGCATTGGGACAATATGTTTCTAACAATATTCATTGAATAATATGGAAGGCTAACATACATAATGCGATAATTTTGGTATATTCTAGGTACTCTCAAACTTGTCTTTAAGTTCAAAACATAAGATCTACAGTAGTAGCAGTAGTTTTTGAGCTACATATGGTTACCATATGTATTCAACCATATTCAATGAGTGTTTTGGAAGGTCAACAGTCATTATTTTATAAATGTTGGGATCCTCTAGGTAATCCAAACCGCCCTGGAGTTCAGAACTTGAAATCTATGGTTGCAACAGTAGTTTTTGGGCTATATAAAGTTACGTTTTCAAGTATATTCAGTGAATATTTTCGAACGTAAGAATACAAAAGAAGATAGTCTTGGGATGTACTGTTGTTGATGAACTGTTGAAGTACTGTTGATGAACATCACTAGAGTGATACATGTTTCAACATTTTCTAATGAACCGTGCGGAAAAGTGCTCATTTTTTTGTTCTTACAAGTATTATTGCATTAGGCTAAATTTACCCACCATAAACTTTGGGTACAGTTACTCAAATTTGAATACTATGACATATACTCAAATTTGGCTTCCCACACAGAACTCCAGAGTTGGGTGAAAGAAACTTAATTTTGGGTACTTTTTTTCTTCCGTCTAGAGTCCTTGGCACGTTATTTTTTGGCAACATTTGCACGTTAATTTTCAATTACTCTTGTCAAAATTTGTCAGATAGTGTTGAAACATGACGTGTTGCCAAAGTAAACCTTTTTTCGTCGAGAATTTCAGTGGTAGGAACCATTACTGTAAAAAAGTGACTTTAGCGACCAATTTTCGAAAAATAGTGACTTTAGTGACTTTTCGGTAGCAAAAGTGACATTTTAGTGACTGTTTTGGAAATAGTTATCAAGCCACTAAAAAGTGACACGCTACCAGCCCTGCTAATGATATCACAAATTGGCCACTCTTTAAGAGCTTCCAGGACAAGCTTCAATTTGATATTTCTCGAAAACTTTTTAAAATGGACGTAAGTTACATTTGGACGAAGATGAGAGAATAAACATTGTATTTTTTTTTTCGAGTTAATTTTCATTCCTATTTGATCCAGACATGTTTATTCCAATTGAATTCCATTGAACGGCTCGTTAGTAAAATATATTACATCACTGTGCTTAAAAATCACACTAGAAAAGGAAATTCAAGTTTCATTTAGAAAAGTGTTTTTAACAACGGTCTGTCACAGACAAAGATTATAGATCATTTTGATAAGTCAGTATGATAGATGGCATGTTACTTTTTTCAAAATGATACGCTATTCTGCTAATGACAATGTTGTTACGTCAAGTTGTCATATTTCACATAGATATTTCAAACTTTTCAAGATGACGTTTAAATTTTTTTCTGCAACAAAACGTTGTGAAAATATTTTTCTAAAAATAATCAATTTTTACAAAAAAAAAAAAACTAAATTATTAACCTTGTGGTATAAAGCCGTTATCTACACTCAGCGAAATAAACTTTCGATATTCATAAGATTGCATTATGATTATTTGCTATAAGAAATCAGTATGAAATTCATAAATTTATCTTATGAAATATAATGATGTCGAAAAAATAAAAAGATGGAGCAGCCTGTATTCGAAACATGAGCATGAGGTTATGGGTCCAGTGACTTGCCCACTGAGTATATAGAATGGCTTAAAGGCGTACAAGAACAACGTCGTGAAACAAAATCCATTCATAAGTCAGCCTTATGAAATTCCATAGCATCGTTCATAAGTTCAACCTTATGAAATCCTTAAGATTATTTGGCAGAGTGTAACGCATCGTTTATGGAAATTCAAATAATACAACAATATTTTGTAAGTTGCTTTTCTACACAAGTGACGTATCTACATTATTCCTAAAAAGTGCAAAAGTGATGTTACACCGTTTTGTAAAAAGTTAGTTAAAACTTTCAAGAATAATCCATCAAAAAGTTCATGAGGCTTGGGCATATATACATGATTTTGTAATAACATGCCATGAACAACGCGTTTGTTTTCATTTTGCGACTTCCGTCCTTTTTTAAAAGTACGCGAGATTTGAAACCATAAATTGGACATTTTTTACGGAGGTGACCGTAAAAACCAGTGTCATGATACGTCGTAAAATAAGCTTTTTCCAAAGCCCAATAAAGCCCAATCGAACAATTTTCCTGCATGTTGTAGGACATTGAATTTCAAAAAGAAATTCAGTTTGATCATTTAAATAAAAACCTATAAACTAATTCTGCACACTCAGAATTATATGCCGAGTCTTGGCTTTCTGAAACCGAGATCTGCTCAGCCGACCTTTCGGATTTGATCTCGGCTTTTTTTTTATGTCAACCGATAATCTCGGTTTGGGTAAAATTTGAAGTCTCATAAAGTTAGCTGGAAATATCGGCATGAGCAAACTGATATATCGGTTTCAATTCGAAACAAACAGACATGCGGTAAACCGAGATTTTGGTTAAATTGTGTGTAAATATTCGAAATTTTGAATTAGATTTTCATCGAAATATTGCATATTTGATGCCTATAGGCAATACCCTGCAAAGATGGTGTTTACGTCAAATCCGGCTGGTACACGAAGGCGTGGAGCATTGCGAGCTAAATGGGCGGATCAGTTAAACCAAAAATTTGAGAGCGTGTGGTGCAACCGAGGATGGAGAGAAGCAGCCATGGGCCGGGTGAATCTAAGTAGAATTGTTGACGAGGTTTTATCATTATAATTGATTTAGTGCCAATAAATGTATGTTTTGTTACCGTTCCACAAACAACATACGACTGACTCTACTTGCGAATGAAAACTATATGGCACATGGCGGTTGACAGATAAAAAGCCGAACCTCGGCTTACAACTCTGCTAAACCGATATTTTGGCATGATATGACAGCTGAGGTCAGTTGAAGTTTGGTTAACGTTTGTGCTCGGCTTCTAGTGTTGCCGAGAATCGGTTTAATAATTAAGTTACTCGATATTGCAGTTTCAAGTAATGCTGTGACTCGGCATCGTTCGATTTTTTGCCGAGTTATCAGTTAAATATGAAACTGACGAGTGAATTCAGCTAAATGTATTAACCGAACCCGTGAATATTTTTCGAGTGTGTGCAATTAATCATGTTTGACCAATTTTTATCCGTTCCACCCTTTATATTGAACCCAGCTGTAAATAGTATTAAAAATAGGAAAATTTTCATGTTAAGAACTTGAATAACTTTGTATAATGTTAAACAACTTTCTCCCGATAATGCCAATACCTCTACTCTATAACCGTTCAAGAGAAAGCAGACTTATCGGTGCACCATTAACTGACATTATTTTTCACTTTATGCCAGTTTCAAATTTGAAGGAGGGGAACCCACTTTGAAACCGAAGCTTCAATCAAAGTTGAAATTTAGCTGCATTCATTTATGTGTTCTCCCCCGATCAAAATCGGCTGCCCATAACCATCGTTTTATGTAATATACACAGCACATTGTTGTTATCGTTACTATAAGCTTTCTTCATCGGTATCGATGCAACGTACGCGGAAAATTTGCGCACGGATGGTGCGCGGAAGAAATATATAACAACAATACTTCCGACCAGCGACGATTGACTGTTGATCGATTTGCCTCTGAAAAGTTTAAGTACGATAACGTCCGGGAAATCGAAATAAAATTCACCTTTCTCGAATGCATCGGCGCACTTGATAAAACATCACCCTTTGACACGAACAAAGTGGGAGTGAAATCCCGGTCACCACCACCGAGCTGTCTGAAACTGACACGCCGCGGAGAAGAGGGTTCTCGAGAATGAAGTCACCAGTCATCCTGACAACCACACCGCGTCCAACTCTATTAATATCAGGCTCCTACAAACGGATTGGTATGTATAACTATATACCTATATTTAACCTTAGGATAAAGATCCAATTTATGGGAATTGTACCCACGGTTCCATAAATCACGACCCAATAAGCAGCACCACTGCAGCAACTACCCACAATCATCGTTTGAACATAACTATATAGCCGCGGGTTTTTGATTGATTGCGGCGTGAAAACTAAATTGGATAATGAATGCATAAAAGCTTACCGCATATCACATACCCGGTCCGTACCAAGTAGGGCAGCAGAGGATTCGTGAAAAAAAAACAAGCATAGTAATAGTACATAAATAGTTCAACCATGCAAATAAAAAAGTAGCCCAAAGAGCGTGGCGTGATCATAGCATTGCAACACGATGACGATGCGATATGGCAACAAATCTAACGCTGCAATCGTCCCCCCCTGAACGACTGCAACGACGAAAACGGGGAGGCACTAGAATAGAACGGATCTTCCAATAATAGCCCAACACCCAAAGGTTCATATCAGCTTGGGTACGAACAGCAGCACCGCTTCCGTTGGTTCTTCAACGCGATGACACGCAAAGAATGGAAGAAATGTGGGACAGCAGTCCGTCCGATTCGGATGCTTCTCGCCCACCCTAGCGGCTGATGCGATGGATGCATGCATTCCCCACAATGGAATAGTATTTTTAAACAAAGTCGAGCGACACATGCAGTGCGGAACGCAAATGTGGTTCAATTCGTGATCGGTATCGATGAGACTCGTATGGATTTTTCAGTATCATCATCGAAACACGTGTTAAAAATGAACGCTCGGTAAGAGCATTCCGAGATATTCAGGAACTTACTTTCCGCTTCGATATTTTAGACTCTGGAGATTTGAAGATTATTCTTAGTTTTTTTTAAAAACACAAACACATCAACGAGCAAAACAAATCCCAAGAATATCAAATCAAGATGCGTTACTAATTTATTTCGATGTATTTATTTGAAAGGCTCGGGAGAGTTTAAACTGAGTTTATCTTTATACTTTGTGTTTTTATTATTTCAGTCCTTCTTCTTATCATTTGGCATTGCTCGAACTTTTCTTCGTACACGGGTTCATTATCTTTTGCATGATCCTTGATTCTTTCTGCAGTTTCAAGAATAGTATTCTGGTAAATTTAACGTTTGATTGTCCCAGCAATAACGAAAGCCTACAACTGAAGATTGTTTTTCAGTCAAAGAACTACAGTATACAGGATAGGATAGAGAAAAACCTTGGTTTTACGGAAGAAATGTCAACAACACAGAAACCAGATTGTTAAAAAGGATGATGGCGAGCAACGACTATTCCCGCTACTGGCTTGCGAAAATGAAAATAGTAGAAGATAGTTACTGCGAAATATGCGACGATTTGGAAACTGCGGAACACTGTATTCTGCATTGCATTCAATATGGACACATAAGCGCAAAGTATTCGTTTGATTGCAAATATCGAAGTTTGATAGAGGCGTTGAAGACGAGATATTTATAAGGAAAATTGCATTTGTTTAAAGGAGTGTAGCGAAACGTAGAAATACACCGCAGGGCATATAGTCGAAGACACTTGTTCTTCTACAAGCGGCAGACGGCTGTTAGCCACGACCAGAAGAAGAAGAAATGCAGTTGAAGATTATTCTGAGAGTCGAAGTAACAATTGTCGCTTGGTGAAGTGAGAAATATCACCTGCAGTGACGTGACTCTTCTGGATAAATCATATGGGTAGTCACGTAACTGTAAATTTGCTCACTTCAACACGAGACACACGTCACTTTAACTCTCGGAATAACCTTCATTATCAAACCGCACCATATCGAGAAAAAGAAACAAAACCTACTTGGTGGTAAGAGGTAATCGTTAGAGGTAAATCGATCACTAAAGTTTCAGTCGTTGCGAATCAAAACAAACCCAAAAAAAGGAGAGAGTTCCTCTCCCATGTGCGCATCAGTAAACAGAGTGCACACAATAGATCGCTAAGAATAAACTATACAAGCCACAGTGGTACATGAGCGTCTTTCCATGCGTCAATTTTTGCCTGTCGAAGTGGCGGACTTGTTCCGTCGCTACAACCTACCCCGCAGTGGGATGTTAGGCAAAGATTGACGTCCATGGTTCGAGTACCATTGGATACATGCCCTTTCGCTCAATTTTCAAAAACATCTGTTAATTTTCCTACCTGCCGCACTCTGACGGAACTTTCAACACTTTCTCTTCACATCTTTCATTCTAGCCAAAAACATTGTTGTTCACTCTTGGTGCCTCATGGTGATGAGCGAACATCTCCTTCTAAATCATAATCGTTACTCCTCGCACGGAGAATACATAACATAACAATATAATGTATGTTCCAATTTGTTGTGCTGCCTTGCAAAGTGATGTCGAATTTCAATATGTTTGCTCCTGGGCGAGTAACCGATTTCTTTTCCCACCAGGTGAATAGCACTCTGATTATATTATTGTCCTCCAGAATGCATGACCACATATCCAGTCCATGTAATAAAAAAAACTTAAGTGATCTCAGACGTTGCGACCCCAAACCCAAAAAGGAGAGAGTTCCTCTCCCATGTGCGCATCAAAACAGAGTGCATACAAACTACCACTAAAAACTATCACAAAGCTATTAGTAGTACATGAGCACATACCAACACGTTACTTTTGCCTGTTGAGGTGGCGGATTCGTCCGTGCCTCGACCTACCCCGCAGTGGGATGTTAGGCAAAGTAACGTCCTTGGTTCGAGTACTACTTTCCCATGCCCTTTCGCTCAATTTTCAATACTTCTATTGTCCATTAATGTATTGCTCTTGATCCAGCCTTCATACGTCATCATCTATGGTTACACAAATTTGGAAAACTTTGTTGGCCATTCCCAAGTCTTTCATTTTAAACTTCCTGGTTTGCTGCTTCTTCAAATTCTCTTCCCAGCGCACGTTGTTTGAAAAAAATAAGCAGGTCATATACGTAAACTGCTTCGAATTTGTAGTAGACACACGTATCGCACTTGGACCGCTTCAATACAATGCATTTCAGCTCGGTGTTCTGCTTTGATTTCCAAACACTGCTGGCTTGTGTGAGCCCGTACAAAGCCTTCCTCAGCGTACAAACTTTCGCCGGTGCTTGCTGATTCAGGAATCCTTCCGGTTGTTCCATAAATATTTCCTCCTATTCTAACTCTCCTTACAAGAACGGCGTCACCGCATCCATCTGCACTACTTTCGGGTTCAAGCTAGCTGCTAGAGACATTAGGTAGCGAACAGTAGCATATCGAACTACAGGTGCGTAGGCCAACCGTAGTCCCACTTTTACTTGAGAGAAACCCTTGTTAACTAGTCAGTGTTTGAACCTCTCCACCGAGCCATCCGAGTTGGTTTTGACCTTGTATACCTATTTTGACCGTAAAGCCTTACGTCAAGCAGGTAAACTCGTCAGATCCCACGTGCAACTGGTCACTGTTATTACTGCAAATTGCCTCTTGAAACGTGTTTGGTTCATCAAACACCAACTGAAAGCCAGTATTAGGATCCTCGCACTCCTCTAAAAACTGTGGAGGATTTTTGACTGCGGCACTGCAACTCATAATATAATCATGATACTTGCCCGAGAGAACGCGCTCCCTCTCACTGCGCTTTACCAACTTGCATGGATTCTCTGTTTGTGGAAGGAGCGCAACAGACTGCTGAACGGACTGCTGCTGTTGATTAACTTCCGCATCCTCTCCATCGGTATCATCGTATTCTGACTTACTACTGTCGTCATCGGCATCTTTGATTCTGTCCTGCTCCTCGGGTGTATTCATGATCTCTTGTTCTCGTTTCAAGTCTCGTTCGATAGGCTGTAACGTTTGCATTAAAAAATGGACTTTTTTTTCGGATGGTGATAAAAAAAGAAGCTAAGACAGATAATTGCTTTTGATAAATTTCCAATGAACGGTAATTATTTAAGCAAACTTGCAAAATACATTATATGCCTTTGCGAGCGGCCTTGCGGCAGTTAACCGGAACATTCGCTAAGGCGGACGAAAACATGCGTGTAGGCATGTTTTTGAGTTCTTTCTTCGTTTTATTTATCAATTCCTGCTCAGTTTTCGCGACAAACTTATTGAAGTAGATCGTACGCTTCAGGTTGGTCCATAAATTCTCGATGGGACACAGCTGGGGGACGTTGGGCGGGTTCGCCGACTTGGATACCACATCGATATTCAGCTGCTCCAACGATCGCTTCGAGTAGTGGGCCGACGCCGGATACGGCCAGAACCCTTATAGTATTTCTTGATGAACGACGCAACTTCCAGCAGGCATTTAGTACTATTAATTTCCGCGTTCATGGCCAGTCCAGAGCGAAAGAAGAACGGCTTTGACATACCCTTCTTGCTGATTGTCAGCCACAGCAGCACCTTCTTGGGGAACTTGGTGTGTGAAATGAACTTCGTTGCCAATCAGAGTGAGATAGGCCTCGTCGTCCATCACCACTGCCACGTCGCAATTCGCCGGGAAAATCGAGTTGACCATCTTATTCAGCCGCTGGCGCTGCGTCATTGCCTACAGCCCCTGCTTCCTGACATGTATGTACATGTTCGTCTGGTACTTTTCCTCTGTTTGGCCGATTGAACCGACCTCCCGGCCAAGCACACGCAGCAATGTAGCCACTTTTCCCTCGGTCTTCCTCTTCAGCATCCGTTGGAGCTTCTTGTGGCTTTCTTCCGATACTCTGATTGTTGTCTAATAGTGCCAAGATGTTGTAGATGCCGGAACGGGCGTACCCGGTGTCCACAAAGTGCCGCACGATGTCCGTTTTCGACGCGGCGGAGCGCCGTTCTTTGAACGCGCACACTTCTGAACGCAGTTGCTTCACTGTTTTGCCATCACGGTTATGGCCCAAACACAATGATAACGGAAACGGAAAACGGCAAAGCCCGATCTGAGTATGTCTGCTTGTTGGAAAGAAACCAGGCTAGATCCGAGCCTAATTAGACATATCGAAGACATTTGCAGCAACTGTCAAAATCACCGTTTTCCGTTCCGTTTCCGTTATCATTGTGTTTGGGCGGTTAGAGTTTGACTGATAGAGCTGTCAAATTTTGTCAGCTGACTCATGGGTTACTATGATTGATGCTGCATGAGTAATTTCGTCAGTGCGGGTGAAGGTAAACCCATGAAAAATCGTCAATTTTTGTCCATTTTTTAATGCAATCGTTATTGTAAAAACCCGTATTAATCCACCGATGGTGAAACTGAACCCTTTTTACACTTCACCACAATTACGAACTAAAATGTGGCCAATATTGAGCAGGATATATATATATATATATATATATATATATATATATATATATATATATATATATATATATATATATATCATAAATACAGGATATTTTTCAGAAATAAATGAACTATTTGTCAACCCTGGACGTATTGTTCATCGATGTAATTAAAATATTACTATTAATAAAGACCTGTTTATGTTAGTTATATAAAAAGGAAAATAACATAAATATTAGACATTTCATATAATCAGTCCATAAAATGAGTTATTAGACAATCCTAAGCGTCAATTTTGATTATCGGTATAGATTCAAGATGCTCAATAAGAACATGCTCGTTGAAAATTGTGTGGTTATAGTAAATGGAGACTTTGTCTAATTTTCGAATATACTCGTTGCAATTCAAAACCGGACCACTCAAACCAATCGATCCTGCTCTAATTCTATAGAGTCGCATAGTGTGGCTAGTCCGCTGTATGTGCTATACAACGCACGAGATGCGACACAATAGAATGCAAGCGGCATCGATTGGGGTGAGTGGTCTTGTTCGGTTTTGAACTGCAACGAGTATATTTTCGTCTCTGTGCTCTCAGGTATTGTTTTTGTTATATCTCCATGAAGGATTATCCAATCGTAATGCAATTTGGGCCAGTTATTTAAAATTTTATAGCTTTGATTTTGCATCAACAAAACCGAAATCGGTACACAAATAGCTGTTTAGTTCATATCTTCGTAACGAAATATTCGAATGAAAAAAAAATTCAATTGCGTTTTGTGGGAATGTTAAAGCTTTCATTACCGTCAACAGAACTGAAATCGGTTCACAAATGGGTGAGAAACCGATGTGATATTATTTGTAACGCACACACACACACGAGCACACGCACACACACATGTGCTCAGTTCGTCGAGCTGAGTGGAATGGTATATGACACTCGGCCCTCTGGGCCTCGGATAAAAAGTCGAGTTTTCAAGCGATCTTAATATCCTTTTTTTTTTTGTAAAAAGGGTAAAAAATAGATTCATTTCGATAACTATATTCAATTTGCCAATGTATCTTAAGTGTGCGAAGGGGAAGAGTTAACCACGAGCTGAATATATGGTAAACAAATATATGGTAAACAAATACAGTACAGTAAAATCGCTAAATCTGAATTGGTACAATGAGCAGGACATGTTGTAATGACTGCCCCAGAATCTATTTACGCACACAGTTTTCAGTAAAAATACTACACAAGTGGTGAAAATAGATTTTTTATCAAATATCCTGTTAACATTAGAGTAGCACATAAGGTAAGTGTTCTCAATATTTGCAATCTAGCGATTGTATACTAGCTGGCGCATCTTCTTGCACACGTTGTTCAAAAGATTCAGCACAGACTTCTTAGAGACAAGAACACTTTCTTCCAATCTTTTTCAAACTGTTGACTGATATTTGCTGCCGAGGCATATATCCAAAGATGTGCCTTCGTCAATGCCCAAAATTCATCAATTGGTCGAATTTGTGGGCAAGGGGGGTTTATGGATTTGGAACGAAGAAAAACATTCTTGTTGGTATAATATCCTACCGTTGCTATAATATTCTGCGCAAATTTGTGGAGCTATCTCTTGAGAAAATTTGAAACAAACATTTCTTCAGCTTGAAGAAATTGTTGGAGTAATTTCTGGAGAACTATATGCAAGAATCCTTGAGGATATCCTTGACAAAATTAAAAAAAAAAATCTTCAAAATCCAGTTGCATAACTTTTTAAGTTAAGAACTAAATATATGAGATTATGGAATTCAGTCAACGCATCACGATTTTCTCCAAGAATCACGTCAGGAATTACCTAATAATTTTTGTGTAGTTCTTTCAGGTTTCCTCTGGTGATTCCTTTAGAATCACAAAACTTCACAAGTTCATGGATTCCTCCAAAAATGTCATCACAAGACCGTTTTGAAAAACTGCCGATGGTATACCAGAAGAAACTCCTGAATGAATCCCCAGAGGAGTACCTACAAACTACTGAAATATACCTATAGCAACGCCAGAATAATTCGACTGAAACTCGTACAGTGTCTCAGTCGAGTTATTAGTACGAAACACTGAAGAAGTCTGCACATTGTAGACGAAATACGCGTATCTGTCGAAGATAAGCAAAGGTAGTTGGAATTAAATGGAGATTACTAATTTTTCTTCTAATTCATAGTTACAAGTATTCCACTAAATAGCTCAAACCCTCTAGGATTCATCTCAAAGGATGTCTGAGAAATTTCATAGCATCTTTGGGAAATTCTATTGAAAAAAAATAAAAAAATTAAGAAAAATCATTTGGAGGCACACACAAAAACTAACTCTCACACTGTCATTTGTCACTGTAGTGGGCTTAATACATCACACTGAAAGTAAAATTGAAAAAAAAATAGAAACAATTGCCAAAAACCTAATAAATCTTGGTTAGTTTCAAAAATCTATAATCTTTACATACAGATATCTGCATGAAAACAATGAAAAAATCTGTGTCAATCTAGGTAAAGCTGTGCATGTGGCAACCCTGGGCATAAGCAATTTATGATTGGATAAACACAGAAGAGGCGACACCTCAAATTTCAGGGAGATTTTAAAACAATAACAATGTTGGTTATATGTTACCTGGAATCGATCCAGAGCGTTTTAAAATGCGTGAGAAGAGTAAGATGTGATAAGATCTTGAATACATTCTGTTTTCCAGTTTGAATGCATTGTGGAATCAACAATGTTTGAAGTGTACCAGTTCAGACGTAACAGCCACTGCACAACGTTTCAGATGTTTCATTTCTTTTAATTCATTATTTTCACCCCATTCATTTACGGCTGGTCGCCACAATGCCCGCCATGATAACTTACGGTCAAGTGTTCATCGCATGCCAATGAAGTACATGGTATACTTCATCTGCAGGGCAGCCAAGTAAGTCGGCGCCCGACGCCATCGAGTGGAAAACCATATTCCAGATCTGAACTGTAGCAGCGACTGGTCAGTGTCATAAAACGATGCCACAAGGCTGAAAGGGAAAAACTCGACTTGATGTGGTTGAAAATTAGAAGTGACTACATCTACACGTCGCCGTTGGAGCAGAGGCTGTGTGGTGGTTACATCAATATAGAAAAGTTTTAGTTTTTAAATTAAGCTGATAATTATCCAGTTTAAAATCAGTGGGTGTGCACACCGATGAAATGAGAAACTGTAAGCTAACTGTAATCAGTTTTACTTTCGAAACCGAAAAAGTACAAACCGGACGGATGTTTGCATCGGAGCTGTTGAAAGGTGAGGACCAACTTCCACTCGTTGGCTGTCATTATGCAGCAGCAGCTACCTAGCTCTAGAGTGTGTGTGCTTATCGTTAAATGTAAACACATTCATGTACCGCCTACCAACAGCCCAAGCGGTGCACTCGGTTCCGCTGACACGCGAAATAGTTTGCCGGCATTTATTGAGTCCCATCACGCTTAGGGCGATTACGTCATGTTTCGTGCATTGTTGAACGTTTCCAATCACTGATTTCCATTAGGTACTGACAATGTTATCAGAAATAATTATGCCGCATCTCCTGATCGATCACGATCGGAATTCGTTCAACCGATGTTGGACAATTAACGGTAATTGTTTGTCTGATTGAATTAAACCAATTCCGACATTGGCAGTAATGAACAACCGTCAAAATTTCCCTCAAATGCAATTCATCAGGCCGTTGCGTTTGCGGGGGTGGCGCTGTCGACTGAAGACGCATAGGCCACTGAAATGAACCATGGCAAATTTCAATACAGAAGGCACGATCGAATGACGGCATTAGTGCCAGGCGGTTTGTTCGTGTCGTTCCGGCTGATCGCAACTTTGAGTTCCTCCTCGAACAACAATCGGCCATTGTGCCGGTAGGTAGATTGCAAATCTATTAATCGCCGCTGCATAGCGTTCTGTCTTTGGGCATGCGGTTGCACCTTTGAAAAATCAATCGTCGTTTTTTCGCTTCATCGGGCAAGATCCGTCGCAAGCAGTCATGCAGTTGTTGATGGATGTCGTGCTAGATGGTCGTGCAAAATGAAAGATTGATTTCAAGAGCGAGACTGATACGGAGATTGAAGAAGCGGGCGTCCTTTCGTACACGTCGTCGTTTTGTTGACCGTTGGAATGTGCGAAACACTCAAAAATAAAAATGAAACATTTAATTGTCAGTAAGTTGGTAATCTCTAACTTCTGTTGAAAGTTTCAGCTGACGAAAGATTAGAGAACATTCTTCTGAATGTATACATATGTATAGGTATAGAGAACAAGTGGTGCTGCAAAGGTCGTAAAATCCATCATAAACTCTGTCGAAATTAAATGTCCTGGCGGTCGCGTCGCTAACAAAGGACGATGATGGTGATAGTCGACATACCATAGAGGCATGGGTACAAGCTCAGAAGCTAGCCACATTCGTGTTGGTGTCATTTCAACAATAACTAAGGTGCTCCATCATCGTCACTTTGCCACAAGAACCACCTTGATTGGTTGGAATTTTATATATTTTAGACCACTCTCTGCAGGAAAGTATTTCACCATTGTGGCTACTTATAGCTAAGTATTGGATGATGCACAGTTTTCTAGAACGAATCACTTTAGCTCATGCAGTGCGATTTGTAGGTAGAGTGATTCTTTATGGCCGAAATATAAAACACTACATACCGTAGCAATTGATGGACATGACACAATGATGACAATTTTTCATGAAATAAGTAGTCCAGGACACACAAAACAGGTAGATTATAATTTAAACGTCCAATAAATTGCCCAGGGGACCAAGAATAAACAACTCACCCCCTCGGGATGGTGATGGTATGCACCATCAATCACAAATCCGAGAAACAATTTGTCCAACGGAAGGAAACATTCGAAAGCAGTGCGCCTGGCATACTACAGACACTTTACGACGTTGACCTCTTGTCGTGTTTCGGCGTTTTTTCGGGCGCTGGTCTGCCTGTTCTGCATGATGGCACCTACAAGTCGTCTTTGGCCTGGGTGGTATTTGAATATCGTGTGCTAAGCCGTTGATGAGGACCACCTAGGGAGACATCCGCACGGAATACTTATGCAGTTCGTGACTTCCTAAAGTATGTTAAAATATTGAGCGTAGGAGAAAAAAAACCGCTCTAATACTTTTGTGTATTCAGACGTGTAAGCTTTTGGAGGGAGGACAAACGTGGTAACACTCACACGCAAATATACTGGTGAAATCCTTGCTTAGTCTCATTTTCTTTTGAGCACGATAATAAAATAGCTTCTTTTGTTAGCGAAGCGGGACGAATGAAAGGCCATGGTTTCCACAAAGATACCGCACGATAATCAGGTGGCGTGTCAGAAGAAAGTGATTTTCTTGTATAAGATAACAATGCCACCTTCAGTGGAAGGGTAGAGAATTACTTCGGCCTAATTGTTGGCCCACCCTGTAGAGAGAAAAAAAGTCAAGATTGTCAGTGATCTCATCGTTATCAATTTAACGAAATATTTAAGGTTTTGGTACGATACTGCAGTAGGATAACTTTTCATGTTGATTCTTACTTAGCATTATGTGCTTATTGCGTCCATGATCAGCTTACTTCTTGCTCTCAACTTTGCATTGAAGACGTTACCGAGACAGATATTAACGATTAACAACCCTAATCGTAGTGTTTGAAATGCACTTTAACAGTTATTAATCGGACTCTTCGATACCAGATACAATTTTTCTATTAGTATGATTTTGTGGCAATCCGGGACTCGGGAAATTTTCCTTCACGAACAGTTTCTAGACCACACCGACAATCGAACCCATCCGCCTCCAGCATTGTGTTGCTTTGTAGCTGCGATTTTGCCGACAGAGCTAAGCCAGGACCCCAACGCTCAAGTGTAAAATTATTGAAAAAAAAGAAGTGCTCACGCCGAATTTAATTTTCCATTTAAGTGACAGGTCAAACGTTTTTTTTTTCAGTATATAATATGGTTCTTATAAGATTTCCCTCTCGTGGGTCAAATTGTCCACTTTGCCGACGGTGAGCGGGCTTATCCCATGCTATAAACGTGCATGTGAGACCAAAAATTAGACCAGTAGTTGAAGTATCACATATTCTAGTCATTTTTTCACAACCACGTAGTAGAACGTTTATATAAAGGCATTAACATCAGGTGTGATACTGGTTACTTTCAATCTTAGGGTAACGACTGAAAGTACACTTTTCATTATCGTGGCAACATATGTTCCTGTTTATCCATTTGTTTTATGGAATGAATAACCAAAATCCCTCGTTTTCTAATGGTATGATAAGTCAATGTAATTGCAACATCTTTGAAAAGGGTGAATGTTTTTATCGGGGGAATTATCTGGTTAAATAATAAATAATATGTGGTTTATATCAGTTCCAGTTTTTGGTGAGTTATATACAATATCTTAGGGTTATTGTTTTCTAGTTACCTCCTTGTTTGCAAAGTTCATAGAGTTCGAACACCTCAAATCAACCCGGCCGCCCTAATTTAAAGTTTGTGGGTGGTTGTAATGCGAAGCGATGAGACTGTATCCTTCATACCACTCTATAAATAAATCGAAATGAAAAACAAATAAAAAACAAACCCGCTTGATAGGAGGTAGACCCGTTCTTTTCGAAATTACAAATTATTTTTTTGAAATATTTTTAATTTGGGAAACAAATAAATCCCAAGCTGAAGAGTAAGCTGTAATGTACGGTACAGACAAGTATTTTTTTTCCTTTTTTCTTGTGTTTTTTTCTTTATGGTTAGAATAATTTAGAATAACTCAAACTTTTAAAGCTTAGCTTAGCTTAGCTTGACTGACTGCACGTATCGATGGTTGCTACTCCGTGATTGATCAGAATCAGTGAAATTGCACAATGAATCAACTGAATGGGGCTGGGAGTAACCAACCATTCTCACTGTACACGTTTCAGTGACTCAATTTCTTTAATAATCAATAACGGCGCCGGCCACGTCCTTGCAATCAGATGGGAATAGGGAAGAAAAGTTAGTGTGACCTTTGCTGATTAGGGACCGTGTTTACCTCTGCATCTCCGCAAAGGTCACAGGAAGGAGGTTTTTCTATGTTAGTAGGGTAGGGCTTGATGGGTCAGGATTCACCTTGATAAGTGATGTGATCATATATATATTATGCATTATAAAATTAAATGAACATTCACACATACATACACATGTATACATACACAAACATACACATACACTCAGTAGCAAAAAAAAAAGCCGAGCAAAACCCTGCCCCAAAAACCAAGTTGTTAAACTCCTGCCTCCCCGCCAACCATCAATACTTCCAAACGAAAATCTGACAATTTAATAACTAATGTATAGACCTTATGCGATCAAAACCTCATGCCGACAAAACTAGCAAACAGACCCGAAGCTATCACAACATATGTGAAAAAAGCCATCCCCGGACACAGCGACCCCAAAAATCCGCACCCCTGTGAAGGACACAGGTAGCACACTAAAAACCTCTCCACAGCCTACAAAAAGAAAACAATGTGGATAAAACTTGAACTGCCTCCACAAAGTGGTCCGGACCACATCTGGCGTCAAAGTTGACACACCAACACGAGCACCCCCCCCCCCCCCTCACTCGATACTGACCCCGCTGAAACATCGGTGCAAAAAAAATAAAAACAAATAAAGCCGAGGTGAATTCATCTTATTAATACACATGATTTGTTACGCGTGAAATACCCCAATCAACTAGTGTAACCCACGAAGAACTTTGAAAATATGGCATTCAGTATGAATTGGTTTGTGAAAACTACGTATAAAGTGTTATACAGTATTATTTATAAAATTCACCTCGGCTTCCTCCCCGCACCGACACCTCAGCAAGGTCAGCATCGGGTGAAAAGAAAATGCCCACGTTGGTACGTCAATCCCGACGCAGCTGCAGTCCAAACCACCCTATGGAAACAGCTCAAATCCCGCCCACACAATCCTCTGTACCCCTACAAGCCCCGAAAAAACCTCCAATATGCCACCCAAACCCCTCACACATGCCACGACAACCTCAAATCTATAAACCCTATCAACATGAAACCCTGATCACACCAGGTTCACACATTTTGTATAACGTTGTCAAACCTTCATCCAAAAACACTGACAATTGACAAAGTTACAGGAGGCCGAACATGGAGTCTTCTGCCAACAAAACCCAGCTCGGCCTCTCCCATGCCACTGAGTGTACATACACATACATATACATACATATCGAAACAAAAAATATTGGAATGGGACACAAAGGATAAAATGGAAAGAGCTCACCCGGGTTTCCAGAACATTCCATTGCTGTGGTTGTAACATCGAGCAACCAGAGCAGGTCCGCGTACCCTCCAGATAACATTCTGTTCTTAAGCAGATGGTCAACCATGAACGCTCCACGACCATTAACCAAACATCTCCGAGTGACGCGGGTGAACTCGAGCTCCTCCTGTCGCCGCAAGGCTGTATGTTCGGGGTTCCGTCTGCACCGGGGACACTTTGTTAAGAATAACTCAAACTTTTAAATCAGAGAAACAAGGTTGATATGAGAATATCACCAATAATCTCATAAAAATCTATCTCTTCTCATTTTTATGTTACTCACTATCAGCATGCGGAACAACTAGTACTCAAGCGGCCAACATAGGCTAGTGCTTATAAGGTATTGGTCGTAGAAGAAGTGACGTTGGGAAAAGGTTTTGTTTTGACAACCAAGCTGTCACGCAGCCCCAGCTCAACACCCCAAAAAAAAAAATGGTTCTAGTAAGATTTATGACGCTGAAATCAAAACCCCAAAACTATACATTAGGCTGATGTAAATTTCGAAATGTTTGCTCCCCTAAGCTTAATCGACGCCAATTTGGGTCCTGATAGTCCCCAAGTCCCCAATTTGAAAACATTTGGTTTTAATTTGGCTTTGCACACGCTATTCAAAGTTTGGATGGGAATTAGTATGAAAAATCTCAAACTTACATTTCCAGATCCCTAACATCTTTATATTATGTCCTTAAACCAAAACTAATTAAGATTCATATAGTGTAAGTTGCCAACTATCAAAATTCCGAAGATAGCTGACATGTAAATTTTATACAAAAATAGTTATTCAATACAACATAAAATACAAACTTTAGGTATGATGTTTTATTCTTATTTTTGTTTTCGGCGATCATCAATGTACACTTTTTTTTAATACGGGGGATTCGTACCGCGCTAATTCCGGAATCCGTTTTAAAAAAAACGTACTTATTCCGAAATCCATGTAAAAAACGGGTTAATTCCGGAAACCGTGTAAAAATACCGTGTTAATTTCGAAATCCATGAAAAAAAATCTCTTTTGCAATGGAAAACACTTAGAAGATTTTGTAAACAATGGAATGGATAGTCCAACAAGAGGTTGGAAGTGGCGAACCAGCCCAGGAGGCTGAAAGCCACGATAATAAAGATAAAAAAAAAAAAAAAAAAGTCCAACAAGATCCAAGAGGCAAGCGAGGGCCCAGGGTCAGCTCACAAAATAGGACTGGAGTGAATGTGTGTGGGGATAAGTGGGGATAATACAGGTACATTCATGACGGTATACATCGATACCCTTAATATCTTCAAATGTGCGGTATTTAGCAAAGTTGTTCATAAGGTCAAGGGCATTAAAGAGATGGACTGTTTTATTCAGAATTTTACCGCTACGTGGCGCTAGTGAGCATGCGAAATTAAGCATTTTCAACTCACTAGAGTTCTATTTCGTGATTCTGAAAGATAGAAAGTTCTTCATAGAAAGTTGTTCATAAGGTAGGGTATTTAAAAACTGGATCTTTTGTTGAAACTCCCTACATGCGCTAGTAACCATGCAAAATTGAGCATTTTCAAGTTGTTCTATCTCGTGATTTTGATAAGATCTTCGACATAGTTGTTCAAAATATCTAATCCAAAATTTCAAATTAAGCTTTTTATTCAATTCTTAAATGTAAAAGTTTTCAATTTAGCACTTGATATACAAAATTAAACAAACATTATACTAGAAATGAGAAGAGAAAAGAGAATTATTAGTACACGACACTGTACATTCTACATTTTTCATTCCTTTTTCACCCTACAATTTCGTCCAGTTAAGAGATAGAAAGCTTTTGTTTTCTACAAAGTTTCATGAATTAACATAATCTCCAATTTTTTAACAGATGGCTATTGAGTTCAACCAGAAATAAGAAAAAAAATTTTTTTATCGAAGTGTATACACTACTTTAAAAAAAAAAAATAAAGACCTCGCGTATCGTAGTTGCTACTCCGTTACCGATCAGAACTAGTGTAATTGCACCATAGGCGTAGCCAGGATTTCAAATAGGGAAGGGCGAACTAATTTTTTTTAAAGAGAGAGAGAGAGAGAGAGAGAGAGAGGGGGGGGGGGGAGAGATATATCCGTTTTGTTTTGTTTGTTTGTTTTGATTACACGCAGTAGCAAAAAAAAAAACCGAGCAAAATTTTGTTTTCAAACAACACCATGTTCAACCTTCTGTAACTTTGTTAATTATCAATATTTTTGGCTGAAAATTTGACAACACTATAATCAATGTATAGTTAATATAAATTTTGCTCGGTTTTTTTTGTTGCTGAGTGTACATGCTGGAAATTTAAAAAACTTTCGTATGTCCTTCTAGATGTACTTCTAGATAAAAATTAATCAAATTACTGCTTCAAACTGCTAATAATTTGCAAAAACCGTTGTGCAATTGTGCACTAAATTCACCAGCAAAGCAACTTCTTCGAAATCAAATAAGGAATAAGAAGTAATGAATTGAGAGTAGCTTTCTTCTTAGTTCATACGAGTGTTTTCGACTTGTTTAGGTATGTATTTGATTGAGGAATTTCCAGGCAATGAACCTATTCCGTTATTCTTGTTTTATGCCATTGCCATGCAAAATAGTAACCTAGTGCTTAGGTATGTATTCTATCCGGTGATCCGTTTTGTTATGAAGGTTCTGCTGTTTATAAACACGCGCAGAACCTTCGCTTATTCTTCCGGTCTTCTTCCAAATTTTGAAGACGTCTACATTCAGTTATCTCAAATTATAATAATCCATCCAATATATCACAAAACATTGCTATTGATTGAGCGGATTCGAGATAATGAAATCATTTTGTATAAGACCAAGTCTTTTCCGGTTGGTATTAAACCGATGAGCATGGACATCAACACATCAAAACATGGAGCTGCCAGAAGGCAGAAATGCATCTACGAAGGCAGAAATGCATTTACGAAATCCCTCAATTGCAATTTTTAATGGATTTGCATAAATTGTTCTTAAGAAACTTCAATTTGATTGATACAGATATTAGTTACAGTAGTGCAAGATTTAGGATACAGTAGTATAAATTGAAAGTTACGTAAATAGAGTTTGGTTCAAGCATCGGCTGTTAGAGGTGGTGACGATGCTTTATTACACACTATTTTCCTATCAGGCATGACGCGTTTCGTAATGTTTCGGTTATCTGTAATTCAGTGTGTTTCGTATTGTTTCGGTTATCTATAATTCAGTGATACGAGTGATCGAGTGAACACAGTAAGAAAACGACAAAGCGTCTTTCAAGCGTTAATAAAATTAACTTTGTTTTCCTAAAGGAAAACCACCATCACACTTTCTGAGTGACTCCAATAGCATACTTATTATTGGTTTAAATCACCTTGTTTTTCCAATGAAAAACCATAATTACACTTTGTGTGCGGCCCAATAGCATCCTAACTGTTGGTATAAATCGATTCAAATCGGAAATCGGTACTAATATTTAAATATTTTACTAAACTAAGCGTGAATTAAGCTTATCGAACCCTGTTGCCATTCAATCTTGTTATCCAACATCCCAACGATTTCTCGTGGAAGTGCGGCGGTGGCCTCGGCTTCCAATAAAACGTCCAAATAAACGTCAACACATTCCTACCTCCTACCAGCGCCAGCGCTGTTGCCTTAGTTTGGGATCACCAGTTTTACACATTGAGCATGTATGCATCATCTGTTGATCCTCTGTGCAGTAACAGCTGATCTGGCAGTAACGGAGTAACAACCTCGGGCGGTCAATCATGCTCAATATCCTGCTTATGCTCATAAAAACGGACAAACTCTTTGAATAGGATAAGACCACAGCATATTCTTGCTCTGACTAGCTTGCTGTCTTGCTTTCTCACACGCTGAATCAAACTATAAGATATTATCAAAAAACTCATGGATGTCCACTTTTTACGCTTTTTTGCTACAACTTATTACAAAATCGAGGCAACTTCGCGTAATATAGTTACCTTGCAACCTGCTGATGATAAAAAATAAATATTACAAAAAATTTTAAACAAATAATAAAATTCTAAAAATAAAAGCGGAACCACATAGATGGAGCATGGGAGTGGACTTTACATCTTCAATGTACAAATTCACGAATTCATTCTATTTATAGATCAGTACCGGCGCCGAGCCACGTACTCACGGTCTTTAGGAAGGGGAAGGATGATTAGTTTGACAATGGTTGGTTAGAGACCGTGTTTACCTCTGCGTCTCCACAATTGTCAAGGGAAGGATAGATTTGTGTTAGTGCGGCAGGTTATTTATAGATCATGGATTCACTGTGGTAAGTGATGCGATCAATGAAAGCGCAGTAGACTGCTTTTTATTTAAATCTAGTGGTGATAGAAAGAGGCAAGTGACAGCATAGCAAGGGAAGAGGACGGGGTTGGGATTGAACTCCCAACCATCTGCTCAGTAAGCAGAACGGGTAACCACTGAGCTACCCAGCCACGTCATATTTATCTAGTGTATACACTTCTTAAATAAAATTTGTTAACACAAAAATAAAGGACTTAAAAAATGTAGAAACATTGTGGAAGACATCACTGGGCTTCACCTAATAGTTTCGCCGCAAATACTACATGTCCCATTTTTTTTGTTTCACCCCACTGCGTCGGCAGCGAATAAGATATTTAACTATGTTTTACTTCTAGAGATGCATATTAAAGTTATCCAAATCTTGGCACCAATTTAAAACCAACAGTATGGATGCCGTTCGGGGCCACTCACAACTGTGGTTAGTTTATTTCAATGGAATACAAGAACACTTTAAAATATCGAGTTTAAGAACCGATTTAAACCAACAGTAAGGATGCTGTTGGGAACACTCACAGATTGACGCAGTCTACAATTACAGCTGTAAAAATTCTAACTACAGGTAACGCATAAAGTTAATCCGGATCGGAAAAATCTGCATAGACCCAAGCGACGAACACGAACTATTGTTTGAAAACTCTGATCATGGGATCGTAAGTCTCTCAATTTCTTGGCAAGTACTCGCAGTCTATCCGACTTCATTGAGGTCTGCAAGTTCGACATGGTAACGGCATACTTACGGGGATGGTCATACGATCTACTAGAGCTGCAACAATACACATTAGCTGGATGCAGCTTTTATCGTGATGGGAGAAGCGCGTGATTGCGTCTATTGATAACAGAATTTGCAAATTGAGAACCAAAGGCCATTTCTTCAACGTTCACAGCCCGCTTTTTATGCACAGCTGGAACGAAAATACGGCAGCGATCCAAACCATGACGACAAAACTGTTATAGGAGATCTCCAATGCACAGGTCGACCAGGAAGAGAATTCAGACCAGTTACACAAGCATACGAACGAAAATTGCCTATGATTAATCAGAATTCGCCGCTTCCTCCGACCGAATCACAAATCGACCACGTTTAATTTGAGAAAGGCACTTCTTCTATATTATCGACGTCAGGGCCTGTAGCGACGCAAAAGCGATTCGGACCACTCCTGGTTTTGTTCAAATTGCATCAAAGACTTTGCCAACAACATTCGGACACCCGCTGTGGTACAATTTGAAACGACTCAAGCTACCCGAAATCGTAACTGATTTCGCGCAATGCCTAGAAGCAGCGTTGCCGGATGACGGAGAGCTGTTCGAAGTCCCTCTTGAAAACTGCTGGGGTAGAGTCAAAGTAGTCATTAACAACGTGGAACGACTGGTTCAACAACAAGTGTCAAACGGCTTTAGACGAGAAGAATGCAACGCCGGCAACAATGCTGCAGAAAGGAACCCGTCGAAATGTAGAGCAATGCTAACAGAAGCGAAGATAGCAATGTCCGGGATAAGATGCGCCGCCTGGAGGAGTGCAAAGAAATGGGGCAACTGTATCGTTCTAAAGAAACGCGAAAGTTCTACAAGAAACTCAACGCTATGTCGGGATGAGGTTGGAGGTATCTTGACGGATGAACGTGAGGTGATCGAAGTAGTACTACCATAAACTCCGGAATAATACAAAGGCGGAACAAGGGATATTACTTCATCGGAACGGCGAACGAGGAAAGTGTGCCAACTCCCACGATAAGCGAATTTGAAGATGTCATCAAAGAGCTTACAAACAACAAAGCAACTGGAAAGGAGAGGATCGGATCGGAGCGAAACTAATGAGAATGGGCCCGGATGAGTTTGTGAATTGTCTGCATCCACTAATAGTCAGAATTTGGGGTATATAGAACACCCACCAATATACAAGAAGAGTGACAAGTTGGAATGTGAGAACTACCGAGAGTAGTGAGCTTCTTAACGCAGCCTACAAAGTGCTTTCTCATCTTCCGCCGTCTATCGCCGCTAGCATGCAGATTTGTGGGAAGTTATCAAGTGTTGTGATCGACAATAGACTTTACGTCCAAAATTGTCGTAAATGTCAAGTTCCTATGGGTTACCTATTGATTGATTTCAAGTTCACATGCGATACTTTGTGAATCGTGAATTGATCGTGAAGAGCTATGGAAGATTATGGACGAGAACGGGTTTCCCGGGAAACTTACCAAGCTGATCAAGGCCACACAAGAATGAGTGCGTTATCGGACTCGTTTGAAACACGCAAAGGATTTTGGGAAGACATTGATTTTTCCTGTCTGCTGTTCAACACTGTCCAAGAAGGTGTTATGAAACGTGCGGGCTTTAACATACAGGGCATGATTTTCAATAAATCCGGTCAATTCATTTGCTTTGCTGGCGACGTGGACATTGTCGGAAGAGCTGAAACATGA